>VZTE01006322.1:0-20799 GCA_013397775.1 Eulacestoma nigropectus | reverse complement strand
TGTAGTTGTGAAGCAGCTTTTAGAGGTTCATGAAGAAGCAGAGAAGCCCTTGTGTTTAAGCTGGAATAATTCATGTTTAAAAGAGACTGGAAGCAGAGAACCTTTGTGTTTGGGCTGGAAGAATTCATCTTTAAAAGGACTTGTAACCCCATGTGATGGCCCATGATTGCAGTGTGAATATACTGTGGAATTGTCATGGGAGAGATTTCACTTCAGTAGATAATTTCCGGGCGGACTACTGAGTTGTGAAGAAATGTCCACAGCATCAGCAGAGGAGGGAACCTTTTTTCCCTAAGCATAAGAAAGAGACTTTTAAAGACTGTAACACTGACCAAAATTGTTACCTTTTGTGCGAAGTGGTAAAAGGAGAGGAGAGTGCTGGAGGGAGAAAAGGGAGGGGAGGGGGGAAGGAGTTTTTTTTGCTTGGGGAGTGCTGGAAAGAAGATGGTTTTGCTTTAACTTCTTTTTTTTTGTTACTTTTAACTCTGTTAGTAATAAACTTCCTTATATTCTTTAAAGTTTTAGGCCTGCTTTGCATTTCTTCTAATCCTTATCTCACAAAGTGAAATACATGTGATCAAACCACTACAGTAGGTCTCCTGTCTTCTGTATGGTTATGATGTGTGACTGAGAAATACTTTCCTACTGTGTGGTAGGCTCTGTGGTTTTGGTTGTTTGTTTTGTTTGTTGGAACTTGTCTTCTTTTTTCATTATTTTTCATGATTCCTACTTGCCAAGCACTGCTTGATCTCTCTGCTGTCACTGTGTTTTTTCTCAGTCAAAGAAAGGAGAGGTTTATGTGCCAAGAACAGACAGCCCATTAACTTCACCTCCACAAACTCTCTCTCCTTTACTACTTCACCTCCACAAACTCTGTCTCCTTTACTAAGGCCAAAACCATATGTCTGGTGAGAAATTTCAGAACAGAGAAAACATATAGGATGTATTTAGTCAATGATTTAGTCATTCCAAAATATTCTTCCAGCTTCCAATATCTTGTGACTCAAGAACTTCCTAACCCTGCAGCACTATATCTGAGTAAAATGATCATCATCAGAAGAAATATTATTAATTTTTGCCTAGTAACATTGCAATAAAACTGTACTACCAAAAATGAAATGTATGCATTTCACACATGTTTAATCAGGGCTTAAGTAGATGAATCTAACCATGGCTATAAAGGTGGTGGCAGGCTAATGCTTGTGCCTTCATCTTCTGCTGCAGATTACTGACACCATAGCATGGGCAGCAGAACAGAAGATATTCAGCACAACTCTGGTACTCTGTTGGCAGCTTTCCTGGAGCTGCCTTTTGTGGTTTGATGTGGCTATGCGCTGTGATGGCTGAGGAGAGGGCAAACTGAGCTTTGAGACACCTGTCTCCATGATAATCTTCAGCACAGGATCAGTTAGGAGAGCTGAGGGTGACACTGCTGCCTAATCTAAGGAAGCCCCCACTTCTGAAGTAGGAGACTCAAAACCACTCTTTATGCAAGCTTCTGCATAAAACTGAAACTAAGCTGAATGAAAGAATGAATATCTGGAGTCTCATTCCTATGAGAGGAGAGTTCTTGAAGACCTCTAGTCACCTTATGAAATTTTCAGCAGCCCAAACAGAGGTGATAAACTTCAGCAAAAGCATTATTGACATGTTACATATGTTACTTACTGACATTTAAAACAGCTAGGGAGAATTATTTGGCAGTAAATCAGCTGTGCTTCAGTAGTAAACAAGCTTTAGTAAATAATTCATGCTTGCAAAACATCTGCGTATCACATTAATTTAAAGGGTACAGGACTTGCTAAAAGTAAGCATGGACTTACTAAAAAACATTTTATGTCCAAATCCCTAATTAAACTGCTGTAGCCAATTCAGCATAACTTCAAACTTATCCTGCCCTGCCTTCTTTTACCACTGTATCACATCCCCCCATAAAAGGAAAATCTCTGTTGATAGTGTTTGATATTCTTTAGTCTACTGGAGCCAAGCATAAGTAAATCATATTTTCATTATATTTCACATTCTGCTTACTAATATTTGTACTATGTGACTAAGTTTCATTAGAAAAACAATCAGTGTACCCAGAAAAAGAGATGGAGAAAAGAGAATGGAAAAGAGTAAATTAAAAAGCTTATTTCAATAGTGTAATTTATGGACATTGACAATGTAAATCTTAGACTGACACAATCTTTCTGGTTTCTCAGAAGAACACCTATGGATGTCTGCTGCAGCACAAAATTATAATATTTGTATAAGTTTCTTCAACTCTGGCCTTAGTTATAAATATTTCAATAGATAATAATTTTGAATAGATTTATAGCTTTTGTGTCTTGTTTCCATGACCTTCCCAATTCAGTCACACTTTTGTCTCCTCTTTACATAAATGCCTTGGATCATTTGCTTATTTTAATCAGCATGGAATAACTCTATCTCAGTATACTCAGGGAGAGCTGAAATTTTTGAGAAAAGTGAACTATAAATCCCATGTGGAACCAACAGGGAGGTATCACGGTACCAAAAATATTTCTGCTTACTTCTCTTACCATAAGGTACTTTGAAACCCCAAGTCTTTTTAGGCCTTTATTCCTTGGAGAATTTAAAGAAAAGTGAGAATATTTAGGCTTGTAATATGGGCATTTCAGTTGGACAGGCTAAATATAAGACATGCTTGGCAGTGAGTCAGTTGGATTATAACCTGGACAAGTATTTGTTGGGACAGGCAAATGATATTTTGATTCTTGTTCTGACGCCATCATTGAGTTTCTATCTTGCTCTGAAAAGCTCATGTGACCTCTTCATTGATTCTTTTTCTAATTATTTTCTGTCTTGTATTTTTTTTAATTTTTTTTAAACCTCATCAGTGTTGGGACTGACACATTCTAGCAGATTGTGAAGTACCTCCCATAAACCTGTCCCAGTCCCCATTCAAGACGAGCACCATTCCTGCAGTACTATATGTAAACATCTGGGAATTCTCAAAATTAAATTTCAAGGATCCAAAAATATTTAAAATTGTTTTTCATATCAGCCACTCTGAACTAGAATTTTCTTGGGAATTTTCAAAATATATTTGTTATGTTAGAGCACAGTATCCACCCCCCAACTGTCAGATGTTAAAATAAAGAGTCCCTTCTTCTTGACAGAGTACTCAACAGGAGAGTCTCTGAGGCTTTTGCTGGGTAAGAGGAAGAACCAAGAAAGGACACACACATAAACATGGTGCTAAATTCTGGACATAGGATAATTCATCATAATAAGGTTTTATTTGCTTGCCGAGTTGCCAGGGTCACCATTTTAGGAAGAGACAGCATCTCAGCTGGAAAACAACTGCGGAATTCTGATACCCAAACTGATGATTCAAGTGAAGTAAAAAAATTGAAGTAAAAAAATTTATTCCCAGCCCTTTGTCAAGAAGACTGTGCTGTTCCAAGCATCATACTGAATATGCGGCAGATGTACAGAAGACAGGAAAAATCTTGAGATTTTCCTGCGTTTAATGGCATTTTCAGGGAACTCTACAAAAAAAACCAAAAACCTTCTGGTGTAAAAATGAACTACCAGCTTAGCATGAATTTTAAGCTGTATGAAGTAACATAGTGTCTGTGTCAGTAGATTTAGCGAAAGCCTACCACGTTACAATTGGAATGAAAAAATCAGCTATCTTTATTAAAAATTCGTGCACCTCAGAATTAATGATTAGTCTAAATTCAGATTTATTCTCCTCTCTGGGGTCCTTTCAATATTCCAGAAGAAAAGTGAGGTGGCTCTAACACCAGATCTATCACTTTCACCAAAATGAGTCATTATAGACAGAGGAAGGAGAAATCACTTTACTGATCCTACCAGCAATTTCATTAACCAATCAGTCCCTTTAGAGCAAGATATTCAGCTAAATTGCGGAGAATAGAATGGCTTATGCCCAAGAGAAAGCAAAAACTTACAGAGTTATTTTCATTCTTTTACCAATTTAAAGTCATTGCATTATCTTAAAGAGCTGTTTCACATAGCAGGACTCTGAGATGTCCGTTGTGAATCATGATGGACAATGTAGCCCCCCATTTTGCAAGACAGTTTCAAAAACTTAGCAGACATCACATTAAAACTGGGTAGCCTGCTTGTTTGTACAAAGTCTCAGCTCACTGGGCCTCCTGGGCAACATGGCTCTTGGTACATATTTGGATGTTCAGGTGCTGGAAGTAAGTTTGGTATATGGGAAATGCAAGTGTTTCCCAGCACATCAGCAGCAGAGGCACATGGTTGTGCATAATTTAAATCTTGGGTTTAAATGCCTCACCTTAGCCCCAGTACTCATGTTCTCTACCGCAGGAAACACTTTAGCTGCAGAGATTGTGAGCAGTTTGACATCTGTCTGGAATTCCCTGTGCTAATAATGTTTTATTACATTTTAGAGAACTCCCAGCAAGGTTCTTGCTACATAACTGCTCAGTACAGGTGGACACTAGACTGCAATAATGCACTACTACAATTTTTTGTATATATTGGATCCTGTACGATGGCTATCACATTTTAATTACTGTGATTATTTTACAGGTATTTCAAACATAAATTTTGTCATCTCAACTGTGTTACTTATTGTTTAATTGCAATAAAAATGCCTTACATATTTTTCTGTCTTGGAAGAAAGTCCTCCCCCATGCCCCCTAAAATTTGCACATTTATACAGAATTTATTACTCACAGTGGAATTGTAGCTTAAAGGATTGGCCAGCTCACTATGACTGAACTCTTGTCTGTAAAAGAAAAAACAGTGACGTAAATGCAAGCACATTGATATAATAGACTAGATTAGAAACTTCTCTTTTACCTTTCATTTACCACTGTACAAGGAAAAAAAACATATTATAAAGCATTATGACGTTCAGATACTAATAAAACTTATTTTCCCAATCACACACTCTCTGTAATAATTTTGGTAAAATCTAATAATTTTTTTACTCATATGCCATTTTTAGAATTAATACAATTCATTACCTGTTGCAGGGAAGAATTATATGTAAAAAACGTATACTAGCTAATAGCTCTGATCATAGATGCCTATGTGGTCTATTGACTTTTTTTAATAAATACTTATTTCAATTTCTAAAATTACAAGAGTCATAGCCTCTTTTGGTGACCACTGTTCACTAGATGAGAAAGAGAAAAATTAGATACAATGCTTTCAGCATCTTAGGGGGATATTATTAGAGGCCAAAAGTTATTTTATGGCATTTTGTATTGAAACACACCATTTGAATATCTTTTATGCATGTTTTGAAAAGATCATGGTCTAGGTTTGTATCATGGCAGGTCTACCCGTGATATGGCTGCTCATTTGTGAGTGGACTTTGGGGCAGAGGATTTGCACTGTAAAGAAATGCTTGAGTCTAAATGCTGTTCTTTACAAGTTTTTTATTTGTATTACAAATCCAAACCCACCCGTTATTCATATAACTTGTGGGTTTTCTTTGTAGTGCTTAGTGGTAGAACTGTATTCTTAGAGCGTAGAATGGAAAAGTAAAGATATTAAAACCAGAAGGGTTAAAACATTTATCCGGTGTTCTACTGACAGCTATGACTTTAAATATTTACCTCCAGCTGCACTACTTATAAAATTAAGCATTATTATCACATTCTTTAGGTTTTCAAGCTATTGTCATATACTACTGCAAGGCTGTAGAAATAAACTCTGTCCCAGCTCTTTCCTTTTAAAATTAATTTAGGAAACTCAAGTGTATTATTAAACATTCATTATTATTCTTATATTGGTTTTTTGTGTTACTTTATTTATTTCCATGTTCTTGGATTAAGATTTTTCTTAGTTTGATAAGCAGGTATTTAGACATATAATTAAGTTTGGACTCTGAGGGTTTTTACTAGAAGCAGCAGAAACATTCTATTATATTGCTTTTGGTTAGGGTGTGTGTTGCTGTCCCTGAATCACTGCTATACATACTTGGAGATTCAGGCAGACAACCTTGGTTTTCAGGCATGAAACCTACACAACATTTTTGAGTGTGTGGCCAGAATTCCCACAAGAGGCAACAAAGACAGCTTTTCCATGTATTTACAGCTGAACAGGATTCTGAAAGGTTTGTTGCATGAGGAACATGCTACCTCCAGTCGTATGTCAAAAATGTTCCTGAACTTTTGCAGTTCTTGTATGATAGACCTAATTCTTAGAAAGGCTTCCTAAATGGAGATCTGGTTAGTGTTTGAGCTGCTACATACAAAAGGCTTCAATCTTGTTAGCTATTGAATGACCACCTAGTGATCAAGCCTGAGATTTTTCTCCTTTTTTTTTTCTAATCTGAATAAGTTAAGGCAGTTTTATACCCACAGTGTTCTTTGCATGGGTATCTTAAAAGCAAAATAGAGTGGCAAGTCTTAAAACGTCAATGAAGTGTTCTCTATGTTAAATATAGTCAAACAAATTTCTCTTCATGAGTATGTGCATTTATGATTTAATAAAAGATTTATTTTTAACCCTAAGGAGAAAGAAAAGTCCCTTTTATGCTAGTTATAATATGACAATAGTTCTGAAAATTTGTAAATGATGGAACCAGCTACACTTCATTCCTCTGTTAGACACACTACCTCAAGGGTGAATTAAAAATCATAGTTCTGTGTACACCAGCCTTTCCCCTTGTTTGCAATGTATGCACCAATCCGGATTTATATAATGGAAGATTTTGGAAGGGAGATAAAATCTCTCTGGTTTTCCTCCAGAAGACTAGGATACCACAGGCAGCTGTTGACAGAACTTCAACGTATCTTCTCACTGTCAGCCCCGCTTCACCCTGAAATATAATCTGGGACTTGGCAGAATTTAATTGATCATATTTGCATTTACACATGCATATGAACTTACTAACATAAATAGAACATTGCTGCCTATGTGGACAAATAACTGATCATTGCTCTCCCAAGTATATTTTTTATGCAATGGATTTCTTTGCACTCATATCCAGATGAGTATACTTGAAAAACAGAACCCAAGAATGACAATGTAGCTTGCAATGAGCTTTCAAGAAGAGAAAGTGGCTAGATGAAACCTAATACTATGTAAGTTTGAAAAATTACATTAATATATGTCAGGAGATTCTGAAAGTTGAATATCAAACCTTGGTTTTGCAATTGCTGTGTTCTAATTAATGCATAAGTTTGATTGTGTTTTTAGTTATCTGAATGTGGTTTTGTTTTTCTTAGTTATATTATTACTGCTACTAATTTCGGCAGAGTTGAACCTGTGATGCATTATGCAGGAATGAAGGCATGATACTCTGCCAAGCAGAACCTTTCATAATTAAAAACTGCCTACATCAGTTTTCTGCAACTGTGGCAAAAGAACGAGAGACAAAAAGTGGTACTTTTAAATAAAACTCATGGTAGAAAAAGATGAAAATATTATGGAAACATCTCTACGAGGCAAATACTGAACTATCAGACTGTTGACCTTCAGGTTCAACAACGGAGCAATATTAGGTTCAACAACATGTAGAGTGGTATAATGTTATAGGGGGCCTGACTCTATTGAAATCAATAGGAAGAATTTCAAAGAATTTTGAAAGCTTTGGATATGATCCAAAAAGTAAACTGATACTCCTGGGGGAGAGATTTTGCATACCACTTCTGGATTGTAATTTGCACTGTTATTGAATATGTAGTTCACCTCAGTATTAATGTATAGAACTAGTAGGGATTTTTTAGCAACCAGAAATTATATTTCATTTTAGCAATTAAGACAGAAGTATTGTCCTTTTCATAAGAATATGGGTTTTTCTTCCCTATAAATGTGATAACATCTAATCTTGCAACACTTAGTAGATTAAATGGCTTTTGTCAAGTACATCTAGAAAGTAACTATAACTTTTTTTTTTTTTTTTTTTGCAGAGTTATTTGCATTTAAAATTACTTTTTAATTCTTTGTTGTTTTGGGCTTAAAGTCTACAAATTCAATAGAGTCTAATCTGAGTTTCTGTTCTTTCACCTGTAATGACAGATCACACTGAGGACTGTGTTGCTACTGAATTTGTATTCTTGTTTTGTAAAGACTGTAATGTTAAACTTGGGTCAGTAGGGGAAGAGCTTTGCTGAGCAAAGGTCTCAGATGTTTGATTCGAAAGAAGAGTGTTTTTAAAAGTATTTTCATGTTCTCATTATGCTCACTATAAATCACCAGACTGCAATTTTTTAAGTTTAAAAGCTGACAGGTTGGGACTTTGAAGTTGTCACTGAACTGTTTCTTCAATGCACTCTTACTCATGATGGTTCAGAGTGTTAGTCTCCGTACAGGAGTAGTCAGGCTTTCTGTGCTGATGAAAATGACATTACTTCATGAAAACTGAAGTATTGCCCTGCTCTGCTTCCCTGGTGTTAGCCCCATGGGCTCACCAGACTGACTCTCTCCAGAGCTTCTGGAGGCATGTCTTGAATCCTTCCCACAAGGTCTCTCAAGTACATCCCACAAGGTGAAAGAAGTGAAATGCCCGTCCATACAGCTGGAAACCCAGCAGAGAGGGAGAAGAGAAATCAAGACCCAAAAGCAAATACTAGTTCCTCTGATGTTTCTGGATACAAATAAGCATGGGAACTTGTTCTGGAGGACTTACAGAAAAATTGGGCAATTGGGGCGTTGGTGTCCATATTTCTTCCGTGTCATACCAGGGCATACTCAATAAGTTTGGTTACAGAGCTGCGTTATAAAATACGAGGGATTTATATCCAGAGTCTATGTTTCCTTCATTAAACACTCCCCCTCAAGGACAACAAAGGTGGCAATTTTGTCTTGTGACTGACACTGTGTCAATGGTTTCATTAGCTAGACAGAAAACCTACCTACAAAAGCCATCTCTCTAACATCAGTTTTGCTTCTAGGTTTTGGTAAGCTTTGAAAACAGATATTACATAAAGAAATCCCTTACTTTCTGAACTACTAGGAGAGATCAATATTACTGGTTAGTGTTCAAAGGGGTCATTTGGAATAGAAAGACATAAATAAGCAAATATTGTTTCCATGGAAAACAATAAAATATACTTGCATTTTCATTTCACTTACAATCAAGATTAGCAACTATTATTTATCCATAGCTTTGTGACCTATATATATAAAGTCTGTTTCACACGTTACAAACCCCAAATAGTGGCAGAATATTAAATCTGTAAGTTGTTTTCTTTCCTAGTTCAGCTTTTTTAATGATAAGAGATGGCTTTTTAAGCTTAAGTGAAATATTTTCATATAATGCTTGTGTTTTGTATGTCTTGGAACATAGCTGTGAATATTAAATTAAAATTAAAATGATTACTGAAATATCATGAAAACCTAATTTGTGAGGGTTTTAAAATATATTTTAGTACACAAAGGCTAAAATGACAGGGAGACCTTCTAGCAACCTTACACTACCTAAAGGGGGGCCTACAAGAAGGCTGGGGAGTGACTTTTTACAAGGGCATGTATTGATAGGACAAGGGGGAATGGCCTTAAACTGATGGAGGACAGGTTTAAATTAGATGTTGGGAAGAAATTTACCATAAGAGTTGTGAGGCACTGGAACAGGTTGTCCAGAGAGGCTGTGGGCTCCCCATTCCTGTTCAAGCCCAGGCTGGATGGGGCTGTGTAGCTCAGTCTACTGGAAAGTGTTCCTGCCCACAACAGTGGTGTTGGTACTAGATGATCTTTAAGGTTCCTTCCAACCCAAACCATTCTGCGTTTCTATTATTTAGATTTTTTGTATTTAGAAAATATTCATCAGATAACACATCTTTGCTTTTAACTACAAAAGACAAAATTTTTTAAAAAGTCAAAAAATCTAAATTTCTTGAATGTGTGATTGACATATTTTCATAGCTCTACAAATAACTGCATATTAAAGAGCCTATCTCCTTGCCTGCAAGTAGTTAAAATGTATCAGCAGGATCACCAAAAATTTCACTGGTGGTTTATCCAGGTTATCCTGAATTTTCTTCTCCCTGCTATCTGTATATATATATATATCAATATACTTGAGCATAAGTTCACACCATGTGGATGGTTAAAGAAGATATTCACATGTGGTATTACCTGAATTGATGTTCTGATGCTTGTTTTTTTGTTCAAATATATCAAATATCAGAAAAATAGTTACAGACAAATAGGTGAGAGATTTGAAAACAGGTGTTCCTATGCAACTGTTTAATCAATAAACATTGGCATAACCTTGAAAGAAAAACTCGACTGAAATCAGTCTCAGCTGATGGATAAAAAAGGAGGCTTTCAGGAAGCCATGGAAATATTTAACATGGAGGATAGTCGTAGAAATTATTTTAAAATTAAGTACATGAAATGCTATTCTGAGCAGAGAAATATTTTTTCCTGGCTGGTGCTGTACCGATGTCAGTCATGAGACTGACGAAGCAACTGCTCTCCCTATGATTAACCAGCAGTGAACACACACTTGACACATCCGAGATTTGTATCTGCTCAGGGGAGGATGGAGGTAATGTGAGCCTTATGTTCTCACTCTGACTGTGGCCGGCTATTGGCAAGCGCTGATCCTTACAGGATCTCAGGCTGACATGCTCCAATACTATTAATCTGATTCATCTGTGTTTGCCTTTCATATACACTCAAATGTATCCTGAGGAAGAAGGGCATGTTTTTTAGAAAAGCAGAATATGCTAGCCTGAGGGATGATCTATTTTGATAGAGATGCCTTTATTTGCCATAGCAAAGAAGAAAATGATTTACTGTATCAGGCCAAAAATACTTTGCATTTCCAGCCTTTCCCAGTAAAATATTATGTTTAATGCTCTCACTACTTCTGAAGGCATGGTCAATAAAGCTGCTTCTTGACAAGTTCTTGACTCTTAAAGCTGTTATTTTTCAGCCAGGATCTGCGAAATAAGATAATAAATGTGTTAATAATAAAGTCCTGATGTATAATTCTTGAAATATATGTATATATTTCAAATGGTTTGAAGTGAATCAAATAACACTAATTTTTAATAGTGATTTGAGAACCTAGACACCAAATTCCATTGGTTTATCACTGAAATTCAGGTACAGTAACCAGTCTCTTCTGGTTTGTAACTCACTCAACTCCTGTTAGGCATAGAGTAATGCAGAATCTGAGGTATCTGAAGGAGTTGATTGCAAAAAGATGGGGTAAGGGAGATGAAGAGGTCCTTAAGCAAGTGATCTTCAAAAACAGTTAGTGGAAAATTATTGGGGTAGTCAGAGGGACAGAAGCTGCCAAAAGTCCCAAGATTATGATTTGGGTCTGCTTAGCTTTCCCCATCCTTTTCATCTCCTCCTGGTCTCTGCCAGAGTTGGAGCTGATCCCATAGGAGATGCGCTTTGCTCTTTCACAGATGTGCCTTTCCTCCACCCAGATCCCCTCCCTTGACCACAGACCACCTGATAACGGGAACTTACGGAAAACATTCATTTACTGGGTAAATAATGTTTAAATTAATTTTAACATAGTTTATAGAGACATAATTCATTATAATGTCAGACCTAGAAAGTAATTTCACCCAGAATATTAAAGAAGAAAACACAAAAGGATGCGATCTAACAGTCAAGCCAAGATCTTGTATCATTCAGCTAAGAATATCATCTGCTTTGAAAAGAAATATCAGACACTATTCTTTCTTTCCAACCTTAATTCCACATCATCATTGCTTTGGAACAGGCTGCTCAGGGAAGTCATTCAGTCACCATCCCTGGAAGTACTTAACAGACATAGTAGATGGGGCACTTAAGGGTGGTATTTAGCGGTGGACTTGGCAGTGTTAGGTTAATGGCTGGACTTGGGGATCTTAAGGGTTTTTCCCATCCAAATGGTTCTGTGATTGCTTGTTCTATCTTCCAGGATTACTGATTAATTTTTTATATTTCACTCACTATAGGAATAAGTTTCTGTAGTACATGACAGTTGTGTAGACATGAAGAAGAGGTATGATGTACAGCCCTAGCAGTGAGAATACAGTGTCACCGTAAAACCATCCTTTGCCCAAAGGATCACAAAAGTTGTGCCCATAAAAAAAACATTTATCAGTAAGTACACTGAGTTCTCTAGATTATTTAGCAACACTGCCACAAAAATAAGTTTTTCATGACCAAATGTGGTGGATTTTGATTCATTATAAAGAAAGAGTACTCAGGGGCAAGTTGAATGAGTCCATGTATTAACAAAATTAATTACACATTATCTTCTCTACTCCTTGACTTCTCATAGTGCAGCTGAACTTGTCTTTCAGCTACTTGGCATCTTTTTTGTCTCATTATTTACTCCTGCTGGCAGAATAACAACAGAACTAAAATCAGTGCTAAAGCAATCCAAGATCTAAAGCCATGTGATCTCAGCTCAGTCTAGAGCATGGGAAATTAAGCATTGCTCAAAGTCAATGTCCTGGTGAGTGACAGTATATAGCTGTGGCGTGATGTTAGTTCGCTGGACTGCATCATAATTTACTTTGTACTTTCACCAGGAACACTGCTGGTCAGCTTAGAGCACAGTGTACACTGCATTCATCAAAAGGAGACTTGTTCAGCCTCCCTTTCCAGAAATCACGGCCCACCTAAAGCAATCATGATTTATTTGTCTTCACAAACCCTTCTACTGACAGCTTCAGCATGAGGTACAGGAGCCCTAATCTGTTTTACTGCCTTGGTCTGATGCAGTTTAAGATAACCCTGCTGATCACACCACAGCTCCTAAGTTAAAAATTCACTCTTTGTATTTCAAGAGCCTCTGCCAAGATGTCTGTACTCAGACCAGAGGCAAGAGGAATCCACAGGTTGCTGGCTGCTATTTCGTTCCTCAGATATGCCATCCTTTCCTATCTTGTAGAATACTTCTGAGCTGTGTGAAGCAACATACCAGGGCCAATTTTTCCTCACTAGATGCTAGAATTATAGACAGAAGAAAACACGGTAGCCTCCAACAGGGACTGAGTCAGAAGAGACCCATGCAGTGCATTAGTCATGTGTATAGACAGATGATCAGCATGTTATTTCTGTGAACTGGAAAGGCTGGGGGGGGGGAAGATTAAGCAATCAATTTTGTTATCAATTTTGTTTCCTTAGGAATGTTAGTCTTCAGGATAATAACAGAGGTAAGTCCATTTCTCTATACAAAGCTATCAACCCTGATCTCAGTCACTTGATGATTGAGTGGTGTCAATCGTTTAATGAAACACTAAATATGTAGAAGTGTAATCATAGAAAAGTAAAGTAAAACATAGATATATTAAAGTTATAGTAAAAATTAGGTGTAATTGTCTCAACTATGATAACCTTAGCTTTTCTAAAATGATCTATTACTGTAGGCTTTAGAAAGAAATGTCATAGAAAAATCAACTTAGCTTCATTCTGAGACAGTAATTCCGTGTAACCAAGAGAGTTATGCACTCCACTTACCATAAATATTTTTAGCATATATTTTTAGCTTAAATTTTGAATAATTTCACACAATTACTCTTTTCTCAGTATGACTATAATATCACTAATTTTTACACACAGATTATTAATCTTTGAGTGTTCATGTGTTGTTTCTAAGGGACTCACTAAAAATAGTGAAAACATGCATATGTCTTTTAGGAATACACCAGAATCTAGATATTTTAAGTATCTGTGGATTGGTAAACCTGCTATAACCTCTGTATCCCTGCTGCAAGTATAAGCAAAGACTCGCATGGGATGCAAGATGCCAGAATCCAAATGGTATGACTGAACTGCAAATAAGAGAGAATAATTCCAGTTTTATCTGCAGCTACCATGGTAATAATGGATTTGGGATCCTACAGTTAAGTCAATTTCCTCAAGTTCAAGTTCAGCTTCCTTTTCCCAGACTCATCCCAGACATCTTTAGACACTTTACTAAGGCAGCTAAGACAGGACATACTCACCAGTGTTTATGTACCTAGAAATATCAGTTTTCTCCACTGATTTGGTAAAATGTCTCTATCCCATCAGTCTGTGAGTGTCATGAGATTTCTAGATGGCCAAAAGCAGTATGACAACAATCCTATCACTTGCTTATTAACTGCAGACAGTTGAAAGAAGAGGAAATATGTTTCTCTTTTCTGTGTCAGCTACTGTAGCTCATAAGAGATGGAGTCTGTTTCCTGCTTGCTCCTGAAGTTAATGCATTGAATCATGCTATCATTCTGACTTTCCAAGCTTGACAGGATCAACTTATTTTATGAGTAGTACTTAATGTAACAAACATGGGGAGTGTTTATCAGTGAACTCCTTTCTCAGAAGTCCTGTCTGCATGGTTCTGAGTATGTTTTATCAGGAACTTTCCACCAGAGATCAACTACAATTAAGGTCTTGCTTGATTGACCTTCTTTGCAGAAGACAAGGCTTCTACATTTTGCAAAGAAAAAGCCATACTGGTTTTTCACAGTTGAACATTTCCATGTGAGTAAAAGTATATGAATTTAAATCTACTCTTTTACATTTATTTGAAATTTTAATCCTTTTAGTGACATACTTTCCTTGAGTTTATTTCCATGTGTTTTGAATTCATTTTAATAATTTCTTTTTTACAGCATGCCGAGTTCTGATGATCTTGTAGCCTCAGATCGCTCATTGATACGTTTCACTGGTAGCTTCAATAAAAAAATTTAGGACTGTAATGTTTCTGTCATTGTTTAAAGTACTGTTGAAATTATTTTCTATATACTTTTTACAGTAGTCTGAGATATATTGTGTTATAAAAAACTGAAGCTATAGTCCAATCCTGTAATCCTCATGATTTTCACATCTGAATAGTGATATGGTAGAAGTATAGAATGAACCAAATAAGAGGAATCGTCTGGAAATTATCTTGACCAACCTGCTACCTCAAATCACAGAATCACAGAAGGTATGGTTGGAAGGGACCACAGTGAGTCCTGTGGTCCAACCTTGCTGCTCAAGTAGGGTCATCCCAGAGCACATTACACAGGATTGTGTCCAGAAGGTTCTTGAATATCTCCAGTGAGGGAGACTCCACAAGCTCTCTGGACAATCTGTTCCAGTCACTGCACAGTAAACAAATTCTTCCTCATGTTCAGGTGGAACTTCCTGTGCGTCAATTCCTGCCTGTTGCCTCTTGTCCCATTGCTTGGCTCCACTGAGAAGAGCCTGGCTCCACCCTCTTGACATCGTCCCTTCAGATACTGACAGACAGTGATAAGGACCCCTTTCGATTGCTTCTTCTAAGGCTGAACAGGTATCACTCTTTCCTCTCTATCCTCATAAGAGAGATGCTCCAGTCCTTTAATGATTTTTTTCACCCGCCTCTGGCCTTGCTATGGGGTCTGCCAGCTCTCTCAGCACTCATAGCCCATATTGAGGTCAGATACTACTTCCAAGTTAGATCAGTTGAAGCTCATATTGAAAAGCATTGCTCTTCTCAATCCTCTATTTTTCCCCACTTTTCTGGATTCTGCAGTGGCATGGTTTTTACTGTGACATTGGAAACTCCTGACTGAGTAACTGACAGAATATGACAAGAATGACCCTGGCAGCATTGTAGCTTTTCCATCTATTTACCTGATTTGTGATTCTTCCATCTTAGGTATCTTCAAGATTTGATTCATTCCATCTGAAAAAAGTTGAGTCTAAACTATGTTGTATTATTTTCTCTGCATTTAAAATAATAATATTGGTAAACTAACTTCAAGCAAATTTCAGCTCAGAGATAGACAGATTTAGGCAAAGTGTTATCTGTGTCTGTTGTCTGTGGCTTTATGCTCACAGGTAGATATGAGCAAGCTGGACTCTGGGAACTGGGTTTACAACAGGAAGGAGATGCAGTTTCTTCTGCCTGTGTATGGCTGTGTTTAGATTAAAAAGACCTCACTGAGATAAAGCATGAATTTTTCACCAGTGCAAACAGAAGAAAAATCAGCCTCTTGGTAATTGTTTTTCATGCTGGAAGATGCTATTTATTTCATATTCATTCTCTCTTCTGTAAAAAAGTGGCTTAGTGACCACCAAAAGGCTTAGGACAGATTAGATACAGACTTGCCACACAAAACATTTATTTTCAGCTAGAGATTCAAAATGTTCTATTCAGCAGACATTGAAATAACTCAAAATGTTGTCTCTGTCTTTGATGTATGAAGCTTGAATAAATGTGGCTGCCAACTTTATCTGATTACTGAATCTTTATGGTCTGATACATTCTAGGATGCAGAGTTCAAGAGATGTTTGCATTAGAGTGTATTGGTAACCTAGGAATTGTCAGACTTAAGCAGACCAGTTACCAATTATTCTCTGTCCAAGTATTAGCTCCTTAAGGGAAGGGTTCCAGAGGTCATTGGTAGGGAAAGACTTGCATACTGTATGCAACTCATGCTGCAGTCTTGTTGTACATATTTCTCTAACAAAGTCAGTTATCCACTTAGAGTTATACTGTATATGAAAAAGCTATTTTTAAATTTTACTGTTATTTAATTGCAAAAATTCCTGTAATAAAAATTTTTGATATCTAAATGACTCATCAGAGAGGAAAAAAGTTTCATTTTCTAAATGTAGAAGACTGCCTATTCATTTTCTTATACATTTCATTCTTCTTCTTAAACTAATGAGGAGCAGCTGCAGTTTAGGGACACTGAGCCTAATAGAGAACTTTGATGACATAGATGCAACTCTTCATGAGCTAAATAGGCTATTTGGTTGCCTCTTTACTTTCTTATTCAAGTCCAGTTAATCAAAGTGGATAAAATGAGGGAAGTTTGGACTTGAAGATTCAAAACAGTTTCTATTTCTTCTTTTTTCTTACTATATTTCCCTCTCTTTCTCCTCTCTGTATATGATTTTATACAGTATTTGTCAGAATTCAGAGGGTAAGATTTGATGTGATAAAATGTGCTGTAGAGATGCTCAGATTCAAAATTAATTGGCTCTGTCTTGTCATTCATTAATTTTTCCTCACTCATTTTTCCAAAACCTTAAAATAACCTAAAAGTGTTTGACATGTCACAGACAAAAACCAACTTAGTTGAACTCTTTCTTTACAAATTTTGCCCCTTTTTCATGCTTTTTATTTCTTGTCTGTTTCCCCCTCCCCAACCTCTCTGTTATCAATCTTTAATATTTCTCTTTTTTCATCATTTCCATGTCCCAATCTCCCCTTTGACCTGAGATCACTTGTCCTTGATTTTCAATACTGTGTTAAGCAACTAAGCCCTTGTATTTTATATTAAAAATATATTAGTATTTGATGGTGGAAGGAATAAATTAGAAATTGACATTTATTTTTTGTTTCTGGATGACCAGAAAACCTCTTGGTTTTTATTAAAACCTACTGACATGTGAAACTCTGCCCTGCCTGATCTCACCAGCCTCTTTCCCCACACCTTCCAAGCTTAGTTTTAGGATGGAGAGCCTTGAAAAAAAAGTTTTGTAATCCTCTTATAAAAGAAGTGGTTTTACACTTCTTGGCTACACTGGGAATCTGAGAGTCTGAGAAAACAGTCCACCTTTTCCCATCATTGGAACATTCTCTGTCCTAAAAATGTTAGTTTCCAATGTAGATGACACATTCTGTTTTGGTTCAGTACTAGACAGCTGAGGCCAGACAGATGAGCCATGTCTAAAGAGAAGGTAAGACATAATTTTGTTACAAACTGGTAGAAGTCGGGATTGTTTAGCAGCAAATATATTGCTTTTTTTCTCCCCACCCCCAACAAAATCATTAGAGGAAAAGTTTTGTATAATTACAGAGAATAAGCTCACAAACATTGTATACTTTGATTTGCTTAGAAGTTTTGAATAAGCCACATCTTATTTGATAATAGACTTACAAAGTTTACTTCCTTGGTCTCCTTCAGAGAAGTGTCATTAGGTGCTTTGTAAAGGTTTAGAAATTGGGTTTCTGCTGAATGGTCAAGCTCCTAGACAATATTACAGCATAAATAAGCAATGACTAAAGAGTTTCTTTCCAGCACGTTTTGCCGTAATATAAACCTTTTTGAAGAGAAGGCAATTTTTTTCTTTCACCATCAAAAGCTATTTCAATAATGGTAGACCAATTGTGAGACCTAGCTGAGTTTTTATTATTAATTGCCTTTTGTCCTTCTGAACACCATTTTAAAGAAGACACATAAGTATTAAATTAAAAAAATCTTTATTGTAAATTAGACCTAAAAAAAGAATGCACCCTGAAGTCCCATAGAAAGAATCTGGTTTTACCCCTGAGTGTCAATATCTTTTTCCAATTGAGAAAATTGTGATATAGGCTGTTGAATCAGTGACAGGTTTAACAAGATTAGAAATGAGACACCGACACCATTATAAAATCAGAACTACCTCTGGATTAAGGAAATGCTTTTTTTTAATTCTGACCTTGGAAATTCACTCGATAATAGCTTTTAAAATTGTTGCATTCATGAAGAGAAGAAATCTAGTTTGGATAAGTTAGCTATTTTTTTTTTTGTTTTGGTGCTTTCTTCAGCTCAGAATATCCTTAATGGACAAGATCTGATTTTAAGCAGGGAAGTAGAAACTACATCAGATACACATTATGTGTCTTACATTTATGCAAATGGCAGCTTTATCCCAGGGATAAAAAAACTCAATCACGTCTACTAAAATGTCTGGAAATTGGAACATTCCCACTACAGTTCTGCGTTCATCAGCACCAGCCAACATGTGACACTGACCCTTCTTGGGCAGTGCCAAGCGTGCATACAATAAGGGGGAGAATAAAAATGCTCCCCAAACAATAATAACTGACTATCTTAAAGTCAGGCTAAAACTTCACACCAATGGCAAAAGGACTTGCAAGGTTCCTTGTATTCCCTCTCTTGTCCACCTAACCTCAATATCATATTTCACTGCATTTGGTTTGAGAGAACTTTTAGCAACTGTTCTCTACGGTATTTTTCTCATGGGAAAGCTACTATCTCAGTCGCCCCCAGCCTTACTTCTCAGGAAGAGTTGAACTGAACTGGTCCAGATCTCCTTGAAAGATTTCAGTTTGAATTAGCTGTCGTGGTGGCTCAAAATGTAAGCTACTGAAAGAAGGAACTTATGATAAGAAGTCTTACTGAAATCTTTAATGACTGATAACACTGAAAATCCAGCCAAAAGTAGCACAAAAAAAAGCTAACTCAAATATATTTTAAATGAGCCTAATTTGCAATTTTTGCTTCTTTCCTTTCTTTCTTTCTTTCTTTTTAGTTTTGTTTTGGGTTTGTTTTTTAATAAATTATTTAAATCTAATTCATACCTATTTAAAGAACTTCTGCTTTTAAGGTATGGGGAGATTAATCTGATTTTGGCCAAAACCTATGAATAGTTTATATGTAACCTTAGTTGTTCAGCATCTGGGATTGATCACACTGAACCTGTGTCAAAAAGAACACATTTGATGAATCCCAGATGTTTTAATATGGCACTCCCTCCCAAACTAACTGGATCAGGATGGGAAACAAACGAAAGATAAATGTTTTAAAATTAAAGACCTAAGCAGTCTGAAATGTAGGCAACTTGTAGGTGATGGAGATGGTGGCATTTTGTCCAGGTGAGTGTACGGTCTCTATATTTTCCCTATTTGGTTGTTTTTGAGGGTTGAAATCTCACATGGACATAGAACTAGAGAAAAATGCTTAACCTTGACAGTGAAGATGGTGTTTGGATTCAGTTTCTCTTGCTGGTACCTGTGCTTCAGCCTCGTTTCATTCTACAAATGGGCATGTTAATGATTTTCTAGCAAACTTTAAAGACAAACTAATACACATGGTAACTTCTAGGATAAGAAAAGCAAAGCAAAGCAGAAGAGGCAGTCCAATAATAGGCTGGTAAGCTTTTACCAGTTTCTATGTAGCTGAATAAGAGAGAGACCAGTTAATTGATACAAAAATACACAGTAAGTTTGTTAACATTTTCCTACAGCTGACACACACAAGCACAGCACCATCTTTGACTGTCTCATTTTTCTCTTTTGGGCTATTTTCTCAGCCTTGGTTTTGGCTAAGTCAGGCATAAAGTATATTGTTCTTCATAAAATAATCTGGCATTTAATCTTTTTTTCTTTCCTCCTTCCAACCCATTTAAATTGTGAGGAAAATGTTTATACATTAAGAAGTTTGCTATTACTGCAGCTTGGAGAATTGTCCATGGTTTCTGCTAGTACAAGGAACACGGAGAGGGGAAGAATCTTTTATTTCATTGTGGTAGCAGATCAGCAAAAGCATAATTCTCACCTTCCCCAGATTGCTCTACAGACGTAAACAGCCGATACTCACACTTTGAGGCCTGTGATTAGGCCAAGAAGAATTTTAAAAAAAAAAAGGTAATAGTATTTTCTAAATGTAGCAATTTAGGCCAAATGGGATAGAAGCATGAGATCTATTGAAATAAAAGGACAATTTCCCATTGTTTGTGTTTAAAAATAATAATTTTAGCTGGAATGTGAAGTAAAATTTATTCTCCAGCGTGGGCTTCTAAGCAGAGGCAGGACAATTTTTCTGTTCCTTTTCACTAGTGGTAGTGTGGCTTAAGATGCAACGTGGAAATCTGTCAAAACTTTTATCAGAGTGACTTTGTGGTGAGTTGACCTTGGCTGGATGTCGGGTGCCCACTGAGCTGCCCTTCAAGCTCCTTCTAAGCAAGACAGGGTGAGGAGAAAGTAAGGTGGGAAAATCCGGTGGGTTGAGATTACGGTATTTTAATAAAGCAGAAGTATAGGTCACACACACAGAAGCAGAGGGAAACAAAAGATTTTATTCTCTGCTTCCCATCAGCAAGCCATGTCCAACCCATTCCTGGGAAGCTTCAGTATGCATAGAAGTTGTTCAGGTGTTAGCGTAGGAACACATA
>VZTE01006320.1:151674-260747 GCA_013397775.1 Eulacestoma nigropectus | reverse complement strand
GACATGCCTGGACATTGCTACCTGGCCTGGGCATATATAAACCCATCGGATTCTGTGCTTCTCGGGGGGACCTTCACCACCAAGGAGATCGGCTGGAGAGGATCAATGGAACATCGTTGAGATCCAAAGAGTGGTGATATTTTCCTTATTCTGTCCCTGTCACCCTCCTTCTGTCCCCCCCACCTGAATTTCTACTTCTTTCTTTCTCTCTCTTATTTACCATCAAATAAAACCCTTACTATTGACTGGCATATGGTCTCGTTTGCACCTTAATTCGGGCAGAGGTATTTCTAAGAACCTTAATAATAATTGGATCCTAACAACCCTAGGCAAGAAAACGTAACTTCCTAAAACTTGATATGCATGGGCACATCCTAACCAAAAAAATCTATTCATCTGCAAGATGACTTTAATATTAATTAAATTATCACATATACCTATTAAAATCCTGTCAAAGATATTTGTCTCAAATCCTACAGCAAGAGTAGATGATACAGCAGGGTAACCAGGACAATTAACCAGACCATATGCTCCACACAAAACATGGAAGATCAGCAGCTCCTTTATCTCCTATTGTTTAAGAACACAACCTGCTTGTTTCTTTTTTAAAAAGCACACTGCTGTCTGGTAACAAAATTATTGTTTAAGTGCTGTTTGTATTGAAGTTAACTATTGCAGCTTTTGAAAGTATGACACTAAAGATAGGTGAGCTCTAAAATAGTATTAATTCAACCAGGGCAGGACCAGATTTGTGACGTTCAGTGAGAGGCACTAGGACTTTTTCTTATTGCCAGAAGATCCTCTTCAAAAAAACACAGTGCCGGAGTCTATTTCGCTTGTGGAGCCTTATACTTCTCCCCAAGTGACTCTGAGCATTCCTGCTGGCCTTTGGCACTACTTGTTTCCTGATTATAGTTTTTTCTATCCTCAGTGAAAACTTTAATCAATTTAAAGTAAACAAAATAGATGATTAATCTATAGATAATACATTCCTTGGAAAACTGGGACTTCTCAGAATTATGTATTTTACCTTTTTAAAGCTGTCACAAACATTGTTAATGTTAATGAGCTGTTAAAGCAAAAAATATTCTGGTTTAATCGTGGTTCAGATCTCAGCTGTGTCTTTAAATGAAAAAGAAAAATCTGTCCAAATCTTGTAAGTCCTCACCATCAGGGAATATTATTTCCTGACCAGCTTTAAGAGGCTTCTCCTACCATTGGTTTTTCCCTAGACTCTCATCCACCTGCCTCTCCTGCCTCCATCTATTCCTTGATTCCCTCTCAGGCTTCAAAACGGAATCAACTCCTGAATCAACTGTGCTTCAGATCCTCATTCTCAGGTAGTTTATCCAGCAAAGTCTGGTCAGTATAATAAAAACACTGTGCATGAGAAATCAGCTATGATTTCACTCAATTCTTGTCAATAAACTATTTTGTGTCTTCCAGAGAAAAAGAGCTACTGCAAGATACTACCTTGGTCTGAAGATTACTGCATATTGGGCTCAGAGAAGGCAAGATAAGAAGCAGCAGAAATTCCCAATACTCACATTATTTTAGGAAATCCCCAAATAGTACTTAGCATGTTACATTTAATAAGCATCCATTCTGCATGTCCACTCTATACCTTACTGAATTCAAGCTTCTGTATTTTTCCACATTTATTTGTGTACAACTGCTTTAAAGTATTCTCTGTCTCTAAACAATTGGTGACCTACCAGGGATTATACATATAAATAGAAACTCTGTTGTGAAAACAGTAAACTGGAATTCAAATCAAATCTTTTCCCTCTCCTACAGCTTTTCAGTCTGTTTGTGGCTTCTTATCTAAAGAGTTTCATATCAAAAGCAGTGGAAATAAACAGGTCTAACAAGATTTGAGGTTTATCTCAACAGATCTGTTCTTCACTGAGTTTTAAACTGAACTCCTTGCACGCAAACTTGGTGAGTCATATTTGCATAAAGCAGAGTGTTCTTCTGAAATCTTGGAGAAAATAAAGGCTGTCCTTACTAAGACTTTAAATTGTAATTTAGTGATTATGTACTTGGCTCTGGGCTTTTACCTACATTATATATTCATGCTTAAGGAGATTAAATGTGGTAGCTAATAGTCCGGTCAACCAACACGAGAAGTTTAATCATATCAGGCTAACAGATCACTTTCCTGACCTTCATCTTCTGTAAATGTATAAGGAACTGGTATTGCAGTAGTGTGTCTTTTATTTTACTGTGATTATTTCAGCCTCAGTATTATTTTCAAGGAATGTGCTATTCCACCTGCACAGCCAGCATGCTCAAAATTAAAGTAAGACTTGTTATGAGTAAGTGACCCTCCAACATAATAACTGAAGCACTTAAGTCCTCTGCTAGAAGTCTCTTGGAGGTCTACATCCTTTTTTTTCCCCCAGTTCATAATTCCTAGAAGTAGATTCTAAATTTTCTGGAGAACACTACTTATGAATGATGAAGAACTAGAAAGTAGCTTCTGAACTAAGGATTGAGAAAGTGTCTAGGCAGCACAGAGCTAAGTGTAAATGCTGCTGACAGACTAGGACCATAAATCTTGAGATGGGAATGCCAAACATGTATTTATGCCATATCTCCTTGCTAGTTTACTGTCATTGCATTCTCCTAGCCTGGTTTTTGTTATGAATACAATCTTCAGCAGGTTATTTAATAAAGCTGGATGTGGCATAATCTGCATAAGTTACTGCTATTTGGCTACCTTTTTTTTTACTCTTATGTCAGACCAGTATGGAAGAACAATCAAAATGCAATTGGTTTAACATTAGCTTTTTATACATTAAAAAAACACCAACCAGACAAACAGTTCCAAGAAATCATAGGGAGCAAAAGCAGTACAAAACTAATTTTTAAAGAGTCCATGGTAAGCATATTTGCCATGACTAATCACTTTTTACAGTGATTTAACTGCTATCTCTCATACGATGCTAGAGACAGCTGGAGACAGAGGACTTCTTTATAAGCTTTGATCTATAAAAAAGCAAGAGAAGACTGCCAAGCAGTCCATTTTTAGCAAAGAGCAAATCTCTTTGTTGCATTTGGATAGAGTCACTCCAGAATTATTACATGGAAACTTGATTAATATTTATATTTTACAAAATACTTTGTTACTCTCATTTTCAAATAAATTTACTACTATCTTCTTGCAGGATAGGCAGTTTGTTATTAATGATCAAATTCCAGAAGCTAAGGAGATTTACTTCAAATGGTATCAGAAGTTTTGAGCATTAAAAATAATTTAACTTGAAATTCAACTTCCAATTAGAAATTCTGTTTTCCTTAATAGGAACCAGATAGAGAAGAGGAAGAAAACAAGTATCTTCAAACTGGCTAGGTAAAACAAATCAACAGGATTTGGCTAATTAGAATACCCAAGATTTTTAATTTGTACTGATCTTTTTGCTAGGTCTCGGAAGTGGAAAGCATCTGCAATGCAACACACACTGCCAGTCTGACCTGAGCAGAAGATGGGGAGTGACTCCACTCACAAGTACTTTCTGCCCTGCTTTACACAGCCATGCAAAGTCACTGAAGGACCAAGAAATGGTTCCAGGCTTCCATGTCTCCAGGCATCCCTCCTGCTTCCCTGTTTGCTGAAATGCAGAAGCAATCTTCCTCAGTTACTTTCTTACTTTCCTTTATCAACGTTGCCAAAATTATTAGAGTTGAATCAAAATATTAATAGAACACTTCCAGATTTCCTGTAGTATGTACATATATAGCTTTAGGCATGCAGAGTTGTGGATGTGCTCTTTGTAATAAGGCCACTAATGAAGCCAATCCCTTCATGCTTTGTCACTGCACACAATACTACTGAGCTTCCTTCAGTTTTCCAACCCCAGTACTGTGGTTGAATTCCTCAGTGAGTACTTGTCCAGCTATGACAAATTCAAACTCCATCAGATTAATTAATAATAATGAATGAATGGGGAATAGGAACCAGTGGATTTTGGCTTCATTATTGTAGACTTTTGCTTCACTTTTAATTTACTTAAGCATCACAATATAAATATTAATATGGTATGTACATGCTGATTTTTACTTGCTAACTATTGTGTGATAAATTCCTTAACAAATGTGCCAGCATTAAACCCAGGAAAAAGCTGTCATCTGTAGGGACTTTGTGCTACTTCAGTTTCTGCCTCTACCCCAAGCAAGCCCCTGTGTACATTGTTTATTCATAATATGGTTCTCCACAAAACCACTTATCTTCTTTCACAACTCCTTTCAGCCTAGGATGCACTTTTTTGTTTTCTTGTGATCCCCTTGTCAAATGCAGAAGCTGCTCAAGATCCTCTCTTTCCTCTATGTTCCAAAGAACAGATCTAATAACATGCAACTCCTTTATATTCCACTAAAGCCCAAAGCTGTTGATTAATTTAGGAAGCACCTGAGCTTCCTAAGAGCCATAGCATAAACTTTAAAGTCTCTCAAGGCATTGAAGACATATTTGGTTTGAAGCTTAGGACCAAGTTAATCGCATATCATGCCTAAACCTGGTTAGCATCCAGAACACCAATATTCTTCTTTAGTACCCTGAGGAAAGCTCTATCTACCAGGCATTCCTGGGGAACACCTACTGAGTATCAACAGGAACTGGCATCTCAGGAGATGTAATGGCAACCACAACAGTTTGAAGAATTAAAGCTAATTGCACCACTTCCCTCTTTATACCCTGCTACAACTGCTATAATGTTAAGGGCTGGCATCCTGTAGGGCTGTGCTAGGTTCCAGTTCTGGTTTCCAACAGTTTTTTCAATCCACACGCAAATGATTGTAAAGTATTGGCTCTGTCCTTGGGACAGCATCAATAACCTTACTCTCTTCTTCTCCGGCCAGTAGAACCAAGTCCAGTTTTTTTATTCTCTCTGGACCAGAGAAACAGATTTTATCCTCATCAGTAGAACTCATTACAAACAGAGGGAAGACAGTCCTTCGCAAACCAAAAATCTAGTGGTTAAACTACTTCCCTGAAAGGTGGCAGCCACCTGACCCCTGACCTTGCACATGTACAAATAAAACCGAAACTGAATTCCTGCATACGAAGTCCTGTAACAAAACTGATTAATGCATTAGAATGACAGTGTCATGAAAGATACAGGGAGATAAAGAAAGTAAGCAGGAGAGAGAGATTTCTTCCAGAAATAAACTACTCTTACAGCTTATTTTCTCTACTGATATTTTCTCAACCTGAAGGCTGAAATATTGTAATACTGGGAAATTTTTAAAGTATAGAGTTCAGAATTTTAATGAAGAACTGTGTCTTCTTTACAGCTTTGTTACGTTTAGGGATTTATCTTTCTGTGTAAGAATCACAGAATCACAGAATGGCTTGGGCTGGAAGGGACCTTAAAGATATTATAGTTCCAACCCCTCTGCCATTGGCAGGGAACAGACACCTTCCACTAGACCAGGTTGTCCATTAGCAATACCTTTCAGCAATGCTTTAACTCTTATATTAAGAAACAGCTGCTTGCTGGACAAAGTGGAAAGAACTAATTAGGAATCTAGCTTTTATATAGTTTGCTGGGAGTGTTCTTAACCACTTTTCTATCACTAACGGTTTGATGAATATAGCTACTTTGAGTCAGAGGTACCGTTTCCAAGTGTTGTGGTTTAATTCCACTAGGCAGCTAAGCACCACACAGCCAAATGCGGAACACCAAGGTGGGCTATACTGTCTGGGTCTATGGATTTTATTTTATTTTTTAGTATATAATTTTCCACAAACAAATACACAAGGTTTTCCAGTTTTCAGACTGTAGATACACATACTAGGAAGGTGTCAGTCCTACAGAGATTTATAATCACTTTTTATGAAGGAGGAATTGAGCTTATGAATATATAAAACAAAAGTCTGTAAGAAAAGCAATAATTAAACTTGAGTTTTATAACTACCTAATACCTTCTCATCAAATTATTTTGCTTCTTATCATCCCAGCTCCTGAAGTTTTTTAACATTTCTACATTATTATTTTGCTCATTCTGATCTGTAAAGTAAACCACTCTCAGGTGAGTTACCACTCCCAAAGAGTGCTTCTTTGATGTATAGAAGTGTTTCAAATACTGTTAGCATTTGGATGCAGCTTTAAAATGTTTTGGAAGTATTTTTGCCTTGAATATATAGATAGTACATACAAAGAATACTTGTAGAAACGATGCTTAGAAAACAGTTTTAACTGTGATTCTAGTAATAAAACTGAGCAATTAAGTTATGTGGGAATATGTATAATTTGAGTTTCAAAGGGAATTTCAAGTATTCACATTTTACTAGCACTAGCATGGATTAGTTTTACAATGAGGTATTTGCGCATACTTGAAATATATGTTTTAATATGTAATTACAGATATATATACAACTAATCATGAAATTAGCATCCTGCATCTAATAAAGTATCTCATTAAGTCACATAAAAGTGCTTGATGATGTGAGATTTCCAGTGTCACTTTCTTTGTTTTGATGTTTAAGACCATGTTACTTAAGATGTGTCTGTCTTCTACTTACCTCTGCCAATATTTATTCTTTCTGTAACTCTTACAAATGAGGACAGTTAGTTGTCTGGTCTGTTCAGGCATTATTACCAATAAAAATGAAATCCAGAAAAAGTCTTCCAATAAAGAAAGTCAACACTGGAATTTAGTTTGGAGATGAAGTTTCAAGAATTAGTAGAGCCAAATACTAATTAAAGAAAATTTCTTGACTAGTTTGCAATAGAAAAACTGCTTACATGTTTCCTAACTGATTGTGTTTTCTAGTAATAGGAACAAACTGAGGATACATTCTAGAAAGCATGAGGAAATAACTGACATAGATTGGGCCAATTAAACCTTATTGCAACTTAGTTTTGAGACTGTTAAAGAAACTTTGTAATGTTTTGAGTGAGGTTTATTATTTTGGATAAAAGCTGACAGGTGGTTTCACAGATCTTCTAGTAGCAAAGCTAATTTGATCGTTTCCCTGTGCCCAGGGGGGTTTGTTCCAGTGGATGAAGAAGGGCAGGAAGCTATTGCCACAGAAGTTGTGCCAATTCCCTGCTCATAAACCCAGATTACTTATCTAATCTTAAAAGGAAAGAAAAAAAAAAAAAAAGTACAGTCTTTCTTTCTGAAGTCAGAGGGAGACTGAGTTAAAGCCTACCTCTGGAGAGCTTGTTTCATGAAGGCAGATATGGTTCAGTAATCCTGCTGCATTTTGCCATTTCCTTTGAGTTGGGATCTGCAGTGCTGCACTTCACTCAAAAGAAAAGGAGGGTTGTCTCTCTCTCCGCCACCTTTGTGACACTGAGAGCAGTTGACAAAGAACCACACCCTCAAAAAAAGAGTAAATAAAAATTTAAGAGAGCAGAGGCAACTCAAGTGAGCAGAACTACTTTCTGTAGAAAACCCAAGAGGAAGAAAGAATTGTTTTTATAAGTGCAAAGAACCTTGTGTCCTGCTGCTTGACTTCCTATTCTGTTGAAAAGGACAGTTCTGCTAGTTCCTCCTTAGTTTGGTTAATAAACAGATAAGTCTCACACCAAGTAGTAAGAAGACATCTGAGTTTTCATGTTCTTAGTTATCTACTTGACTGAGAAGAGGTATTTCCAACTATAAACATCTCAGATACTGAATCACCCTAATCTTTCAATACTCGTATCTCTGAAAAAAATAATTGTATACAAAATAGTGGCTACAGTTAGTACCATGACTGGAGCTGACAGTCAAGCACAGAGGAAAAGGGTTAAAACTTCTGTTATTTTCAGAGCACTTTATTTTTCTCAAGTGCAGAAATGGTACTGATGTACTATATTTGAGAACGTAATTTTCTGCATTTTTTTTTTTTACTAGAAAAGGAGACTGGAGGGTAGTGAGGGGAGGAGATATCAATTGGGGTGATTGTCCCACACAGGAAGCTGACAGTCTGGTATTCTGAATCTATCTGTGGATAGGTCTAGTTAGGGGCTGATACGGGTATTTCTGCACACAATGTTGGTACCAGATGAAAAAATGCATTCAAAAATGTATCTGTCTTTATAATTACTGCAATATTGTAACTTATAAATTATTATAAATATTATAAATAAACTATTTAGATTAGAATAATTTAGAGTATTGTATTTGGAAGTACTGGGACGCTATAGTTGCTTCTGCCTTGATACAAGAATAAGTCTTTCATTTTATGCCGTGTCAGTAGAAAAGTCCAACTGTGGCTGCTGAAATACAAAGTAGGCCAAGGTCTAACCATGTGAGTTAGTTTACCAGAGTATAAAATTAAGCTGGAGTTTAGCAGAGAAGATTTAATGAATAAAGCATGAATTTGAGGCCTAGTGCATGGGAGGAGGTAACAGAGTGAGCGCAAGCCCCTACATGCTAAGGGACAGTGAATACAGGGCCACATTTAGTTTCTGAACACTTGTGTGTCCCGCTGTTAATGCTGCAGTGGTGGCAACAGCTTCCACAGGGCCCTATATTGCTCCTCGAAGCAGGTGCACTGCCCTGCCCTTACAATACGTAGCTTTGATGCAGCTCTGATAACGGGCTCCACGCTGGTGCAGAGCAATTGTTCCTGCCATATGTCCTCAGCACTTGAGCCATGCTACGCCCTGGCAGCGAAGAAGCCGCCGGCACGGTGAGCACGGCCCTTGGGGCAGCAGTGACAGAGGAGCCTTGCCTGGCCACAGCTGAAACCCACCGGTGTCAAGGGAGACACACCCAAACCTGCCTGCGTGAGAGGCTCCCCCGTGGGCAACTCCATGAGGGTGGCACTGCACCCCAGGCGCTCGGGAGCCATTGCGGCACACGGCCAATGCCAAGCAAACGGATCAAGAAGTCACCTCAGCCCACCCCGGGCTCTTTAGGACACAGTGCCCCGCGCCCATCTTACCCTCTCGCTGCACCCCAGCGTTGCGACTGCTGGGCTGTGGGGGCAAGGGGGTGGCCGAGCTCAGGAAACCACCTCTGAGAGTTGTAATGTTAATGTGTGGGGCGCCCTCGGGGCAGTCCCCACAGGAGTGTCTAAACAACGCCTTCGCCCCTCATTAAAGCTCGGCACGGTCACCCTAAACTCGGCGGTTCCCCACAGCACCTCCGGCAGGGCGGGCACTGCAGGGCAGCACCGCCCCGGGCCGGCGGTCCCGCGCAGGCGCCATGCGGGCAGGGCGCGCCGTGCCGCCGCTGGGCCGGGCCAGGCAGGGCGGCGGCGGCCCCGCTGCCAACGCGGAGCAGCGCGGGCAAGGCGTCGGGAATAGCTCCGGCAATGGCTCCGGCAGCGACCGGTGGGATCCCGCCGACTACGCCATCGCTGAGCTTGATGCCTGACTGGCTGGGCAACAGCTCCGCTCCCGGTGGGTCGCTGCGGCCTCGGTCCTGCGCCGCGGTGGGTCGCTTCAATCCGCGACCCCCTCGTTCCCCGCCGGCGGCCCTTGCGCCTCTCCGCGGGCTGTGACCTCGCTGGGCAGCGCGGCCTCACTAGCTGCTCGGATGTCTCGGCTGACCCCGCTGCTTCGGCCGGGGGCCGACGCGCGTTCCTCGGGGTCTCCGGCGTTCGAGTCCCTGCGGGGCCCGCGGAGACCGGCACGGCAGGAGCGCGTCCCCCTCCGCCCTAGCCCCGGGCAGCCCAGGGGAGCGGGCGGGGAGGAGGTCGGGGCTCCGCGGCGGCAGCGGCTGAAGTTTCTCCCGCCTGTCAGCGCAGCGCGGCAGGGGCGCTCGGGGCGGGCGCTGCCGGTTCCCGCTCGGGCGGGCTGGAGAACCGGCGCGGGCTGCGAGTGCTCCCAGCGATCAAGCGGTGCCTACTGTTGCGACACCCCGGCCTGTTGATGTAGTCGGTTATGGCCAAGAGTTGCGGGGGAAGACCAAAAAAGAAAAAGAAAAAACTATAATGAGCTATATGATCTCGTGTCTGGCAGCTCCTCTGTAGTTGATTCACTTTAACTGGAATCGGATGGCTTTTAAGATAGAAGTGCATTAAAGAGTTGTTTCTGTTTTACCCTCACTTTTGAAGTTAGACTTGGCTTAGAGTTTAGGTTTTGGAAATGAAAAGTTGACTGTAACCCTTGAGAACTCTGAAGAGCCCTCGCACACATACAATCACCAGAGGAAGTTAGTTTAAAATTACATTTTCTTTGTTTATGTCTAACCGCAACTGTTATGGTACTAATAATCTCAAAGTGAAACCGAATTTCTTGCCTGTATAGTCTGAAGTGCTTTTCTTTGTGCGTTGTCTGTGATGCTCAGTTGTATTAAAAAATGATGCGCGTTTCCACTTTCAGCGTGATCAGCTCTATTACCTTTGGGTGGTGTGACATGGGTAAGAGTGTACCAGCTTGTTTGAGAGTAAACTTTCAGCTTAGTGGAAACAGTTAAGATGGCCATACTTACTATCAAACAATAAATCCAGAAATGTTTACTGTCTTTCTGTGGTTCCATTGGTATATTTGTATATTACTTGGTGCAGGCAAGCTTGGTCAGAAGGGTTTGAGATATCTGCTACCTGCCGTTTATTTTCTGAAAGCAAGAGGAATGGAAGGCTTGTCATCCAGTCCATGCTTCAGGAGAGTGGAAAGAAATAAGTACTACTAGGCATCTTGAATTTCAGATTTGTGTTGACTGGTAGCTAGTGGTAGCTGCTGTCTGAGGACCTCAGGTTTTCTATGCAAAGATAGGAGGAGGAGAGAAATTGTGGATTTTTCTTCTTTTCTTGATCATGACCATACATATATATATATTTCTTTTTTAAGAGTTAAAAGAGTAATTTGCTCTTTGGCTGTTACTTAAGCATATTACTGCATATTTCTACATGTCGTGATTACTATACAGTTTACCTACTACTGATATCTTGAAGAGGCTGTAAACAGATGTTTTAGTAAATTAAAGGATGTGTATACGTAGGCTTATACAGACTTTTTACAAAGGTTTATACTCAGGATTGCTTTACTGAGCTTGAAGGCAGTTACGTGGGTGGAGAGCTCTCGGTATGCTATGTGCATTTCTAGGATTTAATAGCTATAGCAGCACTTTAGTCGTATATCTAGGTGAATAGGACCTGTACTTATGCAGGTTAAAAGTTGGCGAGTCTGGCAAGAGATGCAAAAGCTATGAAAGAATTTTCTTCTCAGAGTTTTAGAAACACTTTCTGCCAACATATTTGCTGTATCTCAAGATCACAGTATACCTCTTCACATAAGAGATATATTGGTTTGGGTTAAAATTGATTTTTTTGACTTCTGTAAACCAGTGAGGATTGTTGTTAGCTTGCATAAATCCATTGATAAAATATACTTAGTGGCATTGATTTAATGCTGCTCATTATATGCCAATTGCACTTGTAAATTTAACCAATGGTATGCAATAGTTCTAAATAGCTGATGTGTCCGGGAAGGATTTTATTTCATTGCTTTTTAATGGCCATACTGGTGAATTGTGCTTTATTAAATGTACTGTAGCTGTTTGCAGGGTGTGTTTTATTTGAAAACTGAAATTTGAGGAACTGTTTTCCAAGAGAAATGCACCAGTTCTGTGTGTCTTTGCTGTAGGAGCTATATGCTGCTCAGGTAATGACCAAAGCCATTACACCATAAGCACTGCCATTTAATAGTGGCAAACAGTGAACCATAAGCTTTTTGTCTTTGTATGTGTTAATGCAGCATTATAAACCATGTATTGTGTCGCACAAAGAACAGACTAAATCTGTTACTTCCCTTTCTCAACAGGACAAAACTGCTCTATATACTGTTAATTTTTTTTTCCTCATTGAATTCTAAATAATGTCAGATGCCTTCATGGTGTGGTGACTGATGATTTATTAGGTTTGGTCTTCCCTAACAAGCTCTCTCTGGCTGTGTGGGAATTGGAATGCTTATTGCAATTATTTCAACACTCAAAATTGTGGAGTCTTATATGCATTATACAGTAATACTTTTAGCTATATTTTTTTGCTGTGAGTAGGACCTACCTTACATAGCAGCTACCTCCTTTCTGAATCCCCACCCTACCCTCAGGCTTTCTGCTCACACTTTATTGAATGTGTGGATAGGGTGTGTAATTCAGCAAAAGTTGGCTTTAGTAAAGAACTCGTCAGGGCGGAGACTTACCTCAGAGTAGAAAGCTCTCTTTCCAGACCTACTGCAAAATTTGCCTACAGTCAAAATTTTTGTACTGACTTTGGTGAACCAGAGACTTTGTCTCTAATGTAAGGACTCTTAGCAGGCTCCTGCTAACTTAGCCTGAGTTACTATGAAAAGCTTGGTGTTTTATGGTTGTGAACACAATGCTGGATACCATGAATGCTGTTTGGTCTTATGTTCAGGTGGGTCATGCTTGAGACTTGCTGCCTGTCTTACTATTGGTGTTCACAAAGTAGGTGCACTTAGAATGAGCTTTAAGGAAACATGGCTGGTCCTTATGCTCACTTTCTTGAGATACTGCTTTTGACAAATCTAATTAAGGTTTTGAGGTCTGTTCTTAACTGAAATTTTTAATCCGCCGTGCTTAACCTCTAAGGCAGTTGGCAGTGTGCTATTAGTTGTCAGTATGTTCCTTCATCATGTGGCTTCCTTTTTGTCATCTCGCTTCCTGCTTATTTCACTTCTGGTTATAGGTTCTGATTATTACAAGGAAGCTAGAAGTTAAGCGGAATTTGCAAACGTGTTGAATGTTCTTTTTCGATGATAGGTGTTTTGCCTTTGTTATTCACTTTAAGCATATTCCCTGAAGTACAATTTCCTTGAACAATAGACAAAGCAAGTGGTAGGCAATAGGTTTTCTTCACTTAAGAGTTTTTTTCCTCTAGAAAATAAACTTTTTTTAACCTCTTCTTTACTGACTTCTCTAGTTTGTCTGCTCTCTTCTGTAGCTACCACCTCACTAGTAAGGCAGAGAAGCCTGAATGTTTCCTAATTATTTTTTTGTATGTGTGTTTTGGGCAGTGATATGTTTTGTCTTGTGATTGAAATTGCTGGTAGTTAGTTTTGCAAAAGCAATTTGACTGTAGTGTCCACAATAGTTGAATACTATTTAAATCAGATAACTCATAAAAAATATATTTAATTTGAAGTTGCATCAAACTGTTCTTGTAAAATTTACTATCAGTAAAATAATTAAAGATGTATTAAATGAGTACCTGATTACCATCAGAGTAAATGATTTACCTAAATTATTTCACTGCTAAGCACTTGAATTAAGAATCTAAAAAAATTAAATTTGACTTGATAATAGAAACCTTTACTGCAGTTCTAGTAGAATGCTTTATCTCTGCCAAATGAAAGTATACAACTGATTTAGAACTTCTTTTCTTTTAAGGAAATATCACCACTTCTGAAATGCCAAGAGATACAAGCTGGCATTTAATTAACTAAAACTCAGGTTTTTAAATGTAAAGTTAGTTTCTTAAATTCTTGAGAGTGAGGTATTTAGCGTGTATTTAGGAAATTGAGCTAATGAACAAGGAGTTTTTATTTTTATGCCTGAATTTAAAAGCATGTACGTTAAAATGAAAGAAATTTTCCGCTAAATGATATTTAAAATGAATGCTATAAATCAAAGAGCAGATCCAGATTGAGCAATCTGATCGAGTGAAGGTGTCCTAGTCAATGGTGGCAGGGTTGGAATTACATAGTCCTTGAAGTCCTTTCCAATCCAAATCATTCTATGATCCATCCACCTTTGATATCTGTCCTGGAGGTGGTGTCATTAGTGTTTAATGTAGTTCAAAATACACTTCCTCTAGAGCCAGGAAAGGATGAAGCACTAAGTATCATCATCAGGTGTCTTTTTCTTGCTGGGGGAGCTAGGGTCACAGGCTGCCTGACCATTTCTCCTTGTGGCGTTGCCACAAAAAGCTAAGCAATGCTTTGATTATGCCCTTTTAGCAGCAGTGTGTGGGTCTGTGTAGTGAATTGAACAGGTACGAAAAAAAGGAAAAGACAAAAAAAGCACCAGAAAACCCCCAAAAGAACCAAAACCCACCCATGCAAATGATACTCTAGTTATTTTGAACCTTAAGTGATTGCCCTTTTTCTGCAGATGGGTAGACTGGCATGTTAATGGTGAGGAGGGGAGAAATGAATACTGCTGCTGAGGCATGTTTTCGAGCTGTGCTTAGCTGAGATGTTTGAGCAGATTTTGTGCCTGTAATATTTCATTTGTCTTGTACTTAACTAGTTTGTGTGTAATCATATTTAATTTGTTTAAATATTAATTAGCGTTAAGGCAAATAATAGTTTGTTTCTGTATACTGTGAGATTGATATCTATGTTTCATTTTCACGCCTGAAAGCAGGGAATATGATCCTGTAACTCCTAAACTTCATGGATGAGAAGATAGTGAATATATATGTACTTAATTTTAGCAGGTAGATTACTAGAATAATCAAATTCATAGCAGGTAAACAAACCTTTTTAAAAGGCATACCATAAAAGATAAATGGCATGGGCATAATGGGCAAAATCCAGAGTAACCAAATAGGATTCTTTACAAGTAGAGCAGGGAGAAGATTACATTGTTGTTTATGGGCCACTTTCTGTAAATTAAGCAATACAAAACCAAGTGGAATGTGCTTGATGTAATCAGATGGATGTAGATTATACTTAGGTTTAGTATAGGAGATTTAGAAAAGCAGTGCATTATTTTAATGCTGAATTGTATATTGCTAATATAAGAACTAAACTTTTGATCTTTATAAAAGGATTTGTTTTTCAAGAATCTGAGTTGTACTTTAAGAAAGATAGGATTAAGATTAAATATTTCTAGAAATTTCTCATGTGCTTTATGAAAAGTTTGTCTAGGCCATGTAAAAATTGCAATTTAATGAAGGATGAAATAGTTTTTCAATTATCTGCTAACTTTTTTCCTCTTATATTATGTTTCCTGAAAGTGCTGTAAATTGTCTTGAGCAATTGCTGAGGTGGAAGAACAATACCTTTGTATCTGAGTAACAGTGATTAGAACCAAAAGACTTGTCTGAGGTTGACTACCTTTATATTTTACTTCTTAGGTAAGGATTAAGTAAGGGCAGGCAATATTCATCTTCAGTACTTGGCATATATTCATTTTTAAGTAAATGAGTACATGGGATCTGAATTAGTAGCATGAGTGCAATTTATTATTTACAGCTTAAGCATCGCTAAATGTGCTGAATATCGCTCCTAAATATTTTCATTTAGATCACATCTTCAAGTAATTTTTGGATGTAGACTGGTATACAATGACTGGTGTCTAGAAATGCCAGGACAGCAAAGCACTGAAACAAATCAGTTCTTTTATGAATTGACTTAAGGAAGGTTGCTGTGGCCTGATTAAAACCATTGAGAAGCAGCATCATACATCACAAGAATGAGGTAAACTGTCAACAGTCTGATATAGGCATAATGTGCCTCTGGGGAAAGGGAGTAGGGAATGTACAATGAGTGATGTAGCTGTGACTTGGGATGTAAAATATATTGCCCATTTAGGTATGCAAGACTTGGCTTTGCATTATGTCTTAATTGCTGAGGGTTTTGAGGGCAGACTGTGTAGGGTGTGTAATAATGAAAGCTAAGTGCTTTATAAGGTTACACAGCACCAAGTATTTGATTCAGCTAGTTAATTTCTTCTAGGATATTTTTTCTTTGTTTTTGGTGAATTTTTGTATCTCTGAACAAAAAATGAATGGCATCAAGCAGTTTCTGGACTTTGTGTAAATGAAGAGTTTTTATAGAAATGTTACTGATTTAATGTTTTACTAGTAATAAGCAAAATACCGTGCTATTGTTTGTTTCTTGTTGAATTTTAATGGGAGAGTTGAATTTTTAGGTATCTAATTACAACCAAAGAAAAGTCACATAGGCCTATGTAAATAAACTGGTATATTGAAGTATCCCATGTTAATTTAATGAATTTTTAAATGAAAAAAATACTTCTAAGTATTTTTTCCTTCCTAGTTCAAAACCTCTGTAAACCTTAACCCTATTAGTAGACTAATCTATGCTACAGAGTATTCAGTTGATAAATTATGATTTTTTCAACATATTTCTGTCAGTAAAAAAAGTGCCAGTATAGGCACAATTCTCCTTTCAACTTGCATAGGCTATATCTATTCTTTGAGCATTTGTCTAGATTATCATCACCTGTTGACTGCAGATGAGATTTTAGCTATTGAGGTTTTCTCATTGATGTTTCATGTGTCAGTCTACAAGCAGAAGTACCAAATCATAAAACAGATCATATAGGAAGAAAAAGAAACAGAAAACAAAGAAATTCAAACCATGGTTCTTAACATGCAGGCTTTTACAGGTGTTACATATTAGGTAGGCTGGAAATCTCAACCCCAGTGGTTCCTGACAGTTTGCTCTTTTGGAGGGTGGTGATGGTGTTAAATTTTATCTGTGTTTTCAGTGACTGTGTCAAGCTGATAGGGTTTCAAGTTGATGATTTAAAAATAATTATGTTGGACATTATACTTTTTTTAGTAGAATCACAGAATGCTAATGGTTGGAGGGGACCTTAAAGATGATTGAGTCCCAACCCTCCTCGCACCACCTCCCACTCGACCAGGTTGCTCAAGGCCTTATCCAACCTGGCCTTGAACACTGCTAGGGTTGGAGCATCCACAACCTCCCTGAGTAACCTGTTCCAGTGCCTCAGGGCCCTCACAGTTAAGAATTTTTTGCACATAATTAGTTCTTCTGCGCTTATTTTTTGAACATACTCTGAAACTGTGGCTCCATGTTGCTACAGTTACTCTGGGAAACTTTGTTCTAGGTGCGCTTGGCTATCCTTGCTCATTGTTATTTCCCCACTTCAGCATACTCGGTGGATTGTCTTAACAGAGGAATTTGCCAAACCTCAGGCTATACTGATTCAGTAAAATGACTGCTTAAAAACTGAAGACTTTTTGTGGCATTTTTTCTTAAAACCTGGTTATCTCAGTTTAATCCAGTTTAGAACTGTTTTCAGGGCTACAGTCTATCAGAGCCCAGCGAGTAGGGTAGCAGAGAACTGAATGGGAGGGGACCTCCTAAAGCCACTTTGCGTCTGGAGAATTGCAGTGAACCACGACTTGGAAAGCCTGAGGCATGGATTTCTAGCCATGCGATAAGGCCCCCTTGCTCTCTAGGTTTGGTGGGAATTGCCTACCATGGTTATGGAGAAAATTGGTACTTGTTTGAGCAATGCATGCCACTTGTGCCACAAAGAGAGGCAGAAAACCCGAAAAGTTGAGTTGGATAAATTTTGCGGCCCTTCCACAAAGTAGCTTGACTAGCAAGTGGCTGTTGATAGTAGGGAGGTGTTTCCTGTTCATTCTTAAAATGGATACAATGCAACAAAACCTATTCTACATCTGCCTGTTTTTGTCTTATATTTGAACATGAAAGTTGCTTATTTATTAAAACCCTTAAGAGCTGGCGATGTATACTGTTTCAGTTGGATTTCTTAGATTCTGAGATGTTGTAGTCATCCAAGTAGTACTTCTCTGGTATGAAAGCTTTTCTCCTGCCTTGAAAGTAAATGAAACTACTTTGTTGGTTAAGTGGGGGACTTTGTGGCTTTTGCTACCTGATGAATTAGAAAAAAAAGAAATTAAATTTTGGTATATTAAAGTTTGAATTATAAATGCTTAGAATGCAAATAAACTGCATGTAAGATCAACTTTCTCAGTTATATGATTGTATCCCTTACACTTCCCTGTCTTTTGTTTCCTTGCAGTATAAAACAATTGCAACCTTAAAGTTAAATTGTACATACTGTTCCAATTGTCCTACTCAGGCATACGTTAGAGCTTCTAAAGGTTATGTGTTGGTGAATTCTGCATACAGTCATCTGTAGAATTGCTGGCCTCTTAAAAGTGAATAGCTTTCTCTTTTGGTTTTTAGAACAAACTAGACCATCTGGTTTTGTCCAAAGCAAATATCCTGAGATTTTATTTTAATATTTAGTTTTGAGATCTGTTCAGTAATTTGTTTGCACTTCTTTCCATTTTTCTGCATTTCTACTATTTCCTAGAAAATTATTTTAGTGAAATGCTTAATACATCTTTTTTTCCTTGTTCCTAATTCCTATTGTTATTTCAAATAATTTCTGTTGTTTTCATTTTAAGCAAGTCTTGTGTATTGCATACTACTCAACTGACAATTCAAGACTGTTCTGAAAAATTCAAAAATATTTTAAAATAAAAGGTTTAGAATTTCTAGAGGAATAAAGAAAACTAGGGTAAATACCAAACTGCAGTTTCAACTTTTCTTCGCTGTCTTTCACCTTACTGGTGTTTCTCAAATGCAACTTAGTCATGCAGCCAGTGCAGGGGATGTTTGTGGAATAATGCTCTTTCTGCAAATTTGTGGAGGCTTCCCTTTATTTATTTTTGAAAGGGAAAGATTATTATTCTAGACATTTGTGTTCTGAAAGTGTCCCTGTCATGTAAATGGTTTTCTGCTGACTCTTCAGTTCTTCAATGAGTTTGATGAATGGCACAATTGTGAGTTTCCTTGTCCATTTCAATACAAGTGGATGGAAGATATCTTGAAATACACGGATGAAAAACTAACACTCTCTGGTTGTCGCTATTTCCTACTCAAAAAAATTGTTTTCAGCTGGAGTGGGGGAGAATAATAGAAGGTAGAAATGCAGGAGCATTCTTGCGTGTTGGGGATATTAATGTTTAAGTCTTTATTATGTGGGGTGGGGAGTGTGTATAAGCTCTTAAGGGTTTGCAAAAGTTTTGAGTATGCAACATGTAATTTTGGATTTATCTGAGCTATTGAACTTTTTATACTTCTATATTTGATATGTGAAAATGTACTGAGTTTTTAGTTTCTTTGTGTATATTGGACATAAAAGTGTGATAATATTGGAAGAGGTTGCCCAGAAATGTGGAATGTTCATCATCTAGATGGAGCTTACCTGCAAAACCTGATCTAATCAGTGCTGCTTTTAGCAGCATTTGGACTGATGAACTTCAGACATCCCTTCTAATGTAAATATTCTATACTTTAGATAGCTCAAAATCCCAGTTTATAACATGGAGTTTTACATCTGTGAAATTCAGAACTTAATTGAAATAAAAGTGCTTAATTGTTGATATAAAGTTAGTGTGTGACAATGCTTCAATTTAAATTCTTGGCAAGCAAAAATAATGCTTTCATGTTCTGTTTCAAGTTTAAATACAAAATGGTTTCCAAATCTCAGACAAAGAATGAGCTCACCTTATTCTGATAAGTAGGGATAGATGCTCTTTCTTTTGAGAATTCCCACTGTTGAAAGAAAAATAAAAATCAAGGCTGTTTCTTTCACACCTGATACTTTTCCTCATCAAGGGTCAATATTAAACCCTGTATTTACTCTCGTATTAGGGAAAGATCCACATTTTATTAGCAATTTTACATGAACGTAGGACTGGAGCAATGGTATGTCATTTTGCTCATTGATGTGAATAAGGAGCAATGGTGATGTTACTCTTCTGTGAAATATGTGAGCCCTGTATTTGAAATTACAAGCCTGTCAGGCTAGAACATTGTTGGTTCTTCACTGTTGAAGAAATATCATGCAGGCTTTTTGGATGTTAGATGTTTGTAGTTGTTTGGTGAAGAGGGAATATCTGCTGTTTCTGGCGTAAGTTCTCAGCTAGTAGAGTATTGTCTTCATCATCACAGAAGGTACCTTGCATTGGCACTGTGGGGATTTGGTCATGCTTGTAATTTTCTGAATTCTTTCAAGTGATTTACAGTGTGTAGTGATAAATGTGTTTATTGATTTACATAGATGGAGAGGTTCCCTGGGTTTTGTCAAGCCATGGCTTACAGACAACAACTTTGACAACTAAAACGGATGGCAATGATGGCAAGGCTGAACACCTAGAGTATATTGCCTTTGCTTTGGTTCCTGTTTTCTTCATCATGGGTCTCTTGGGGATCCTTATCTGCCATGTCCTTAAGAAAAAAGGATATCGTTGTACAACAGAGGCCGAAGAAGTAGAAGAAGAAAAACTTGATGAAAAAATAGGTAATCAAGTCTAATAAACAAATGTCTATTTCTGTACATTGCAACTACTATGAAATAATTTATTGTGAGACTTCTGTAATTTCTGTCTCTATATTTGACATCAAAGCAGTATTAAGAATAATATTTTGTTATTATATGTCATTTGGGGTTTGATCTTTGACAGTCAAAACTAGGAGTTTTCTGCTTTCCCATGCAAGTCTGCTAACATCAAGTAAGAGCTTACAGAAGGATCAAAGTATCAGTATATTTGTTTGCAACTCCACAGCTAGAGTCACCAGATCATTTTTCTGCATTGTACGTGCTGTTAACAACAAAGTATTAGTGTACATAGTGCTAGCTGAGAAGTGTCAGAAAGCTGCCATTTAAAGCCTAAAATCTTAGTTTTGTGTTTTGCAATCCTAATTTGTTCCTGTTGTGCTGTCATTCTTATCTCGCCTCTCTTTATGAAACCAAGCCTTCGGACTGAATATCTTCATTCTGTTTTAAGTAATGTCTGCTGCTTATAATTTTTTATTAAAGATACCTTTGTTTTTAATCTAATGTTTGTTCATTTGTGCCCTTGTTTTTATTGTTCCCTATTCCCATCTATTCTTACTTGGGAAAAAAAAAGGATGTTATCATCTGGGAAGGGCTGTAGTAATGTGGTATATATAGCATTTGTAAAATGTAGGTAAACACAAAAGTTAAGTCACTTGTGAATACTCTGGGCCTCTTCCTTTCTCCCAGTTAATTTCTTTCAGTAGATTCATAATGAGTGCAAATGGCAGTGGCTCTGTGGTAAGGGTAGACTCATGCGATGCAGTAATGATGTGTCAGTGTGTTCTTAAGCATTGACTGCTTGGGGCATCTGTGCAGTGAGAGGAACTATCTGATCTGTTAGTTCCTGAGCGGGAGAGTGAGGTGTGTGGTAATGAAACGGGGCATCCCGTGTCTCAGTGTCAGGATCTAGCTGTGTCTAAGCTACATTGCAAAGTTGCAGGTATTAAGATGAAGTGTGGGTACAGAGATGGGGAAACCTCTAATTTACTACATAAGAGAAGAATTGAGTCTAGCCTATCAAACTTGCCTCAACCCCATTTTTAAAATAAAGCATTATAACAATTATTAGGGAAGGGCACAGTTTTGCCTCTTCATTGTTTTAGTTTCCCCGTTAATCTTCAGCCTTTGCTGGTTATTCTAGGGAAGCTTTTAATATTGTTAATGGGTGCATTCTGTTCCAAAAGTTTTCAGATTTTTTTTAATTAATAAATTGTTTTGTCCTTGTAGCTGTGGTGAAAAACTTAAATTGAATCCTCCTCATACTAAAAGCCAATAATACCTGTTTTAGAATAGTGACTTGAGACAGTTTAACAATTTATTTTGGCTTTTTTTTTCTCCCTATTATTAGGATTAGAAAGACTGCCCTCTTGTTTGTCTCCTCCTTACTAGCTAGAGAAGGAATTTTGAAGTATGTTTGTGAAAATACTGAGCTTATTTAATTCTTAGCTGAATTTGTTAGTGCTGGTGTACAGATGATAAACCTGTGTTCCTAATTTTTACTGAATAAGGACTATAAAGTCTTATCTAAGCTTTCCCTCCATAGTGGCAACAGATCTTGCCATTTTTTTAAAATATTGTTTCTTTTGGTATATGTTTGGTTTTGGTTGTGACTTTTTTTATCATTTTGTTTTAAAATAGTTCAGTTCTTGATTCATAAGGCCAAGATACTGACAACATATTTATTTCTTTGCACAGAAATGAATGAAACTATACATGAGAATAGTGACACTGTGGGACAAATTGTTAACTACATCATGAAAAATGAAGGTATAGTATTGTGACATTGAAGTTATCAGCCCTTGTGATGGTGTTCTATAACAAATACGTTTTTTCAGATAGTCTGATGTATGGTATATTCATGTGCTTTCATTTAATAACCAGTTTGTTCATTCTTAGCTCTTTGAGATTGTCTTCACAAGGCAGTAACTTCAAAGACAATAGGGAAGTTTCTTGCTTACTTGAAAATTGTTTTGTATGGTAAATTCAGGTGATGCATTTCCAGATATTTTAACTCTTTAGGTATTTGGGTTTTTTTTTTGGTTCAGTCTTTTGCTTTGTTTGTGAAGTAAAAGCTCAGTGTTGCTTTCTTAGTGGCAGTGTTTAAAACCAGGGGAAACTTTGACTAGATTAAACTTCTTGTCCTGAAGTGATTCTTGCAGGTCTTGTCTGATGAGAGGCTTGTGCATAACTGAGACAATTGGGTATGTGGCACTAATGTTGAATTCTATACATGATATCTTTGTGTGTGCAATGTAAAGGATAAAGAGGAAGATGTGACTGAGAAAATGAAATCGTAGTTAAGCACCCCGTAGAATACTTGGTTAGTTCAGAATGTATTTGCCCAATAGAAGAAATGTTTAGGAGACTGGATGTTTTTATAGGACAAGAGCCTTCAGCCTTTTAATTTTACATTTGTATAAATCAGAGTTCTAACCATTGAACTGCCTTTGAGTTACCTCTGAATGAAGACTAGTCCTCTGGAAAAGTGGTGTTTTCAGGTTTGTGTGTGGGGTTTTTTGAGTTTTGTTGTTTGGGGATTTTTTCTGTTGTTTGTTTTGTTTTTTTTTTTAAGACTGTTACTGCTTTGAGTTTGTATGTTTTTCCTTGAGATTGGGATTAGGTAATGATAAGGTTGATTAGGTAATGATAAGGTTGATAATGATTAGGTTTTGATAAGAAGTGAGCAATTGATAGCTCTTGGCTGATAATGAATTTGCATTCTGTAGGGCTCACTTAAACTGATGTTTTTAATCTGAAATTGTGTTAAAGGTGTGAGGTGATTCTGAGATCTTGTTCAAGAGGTTTTTTTAGATGGCTACGTTTCATGGCTTGTACTGGGGTGGAGCTTTGAGTGCAATATGAACTGCAATTTTAGTAGCTCATGTTAAGACTACCCACAGAATTACATTAACATTTTTTTCTGCAGTTTTCTCTTACGCTTTTTTGGAGATATACATAATGCAGTCATCTTTCTTTTAGATGAAATTTCTTTGAGGAACTTTAATTTTGGTTTTGTTTTTTTTCTAAATTTAGAACCGTTCACTTTTGAAGAGTTCTGTTTATTCTCATTGCAGCAAATGCTGATGTGTTAAAGGCCATGGTAGCAGATAGCAGTGTCTTTGAACCTGAAAGGTAATTACTCCTCATTTTCATGCATGTTTCCTGAGGTAACGAAAAACATACCCTTTCAAAGGATTTTGTTTCCTGAACCCTTCTAAGGCTACATAGCTTGCTTGAGTTACCAGATAAGAGGATAATACTTTGATTTTCTGTTGTTTGAGTCCCTAAATTTTAACATATACCCTGGGTTAGTGACTGGCTCTTCTGGTTATGTGTTCTAGGTGCATGATACAGTTTTACTGCATTTTGGGCTAAAGATTTACAGACACTGCAAATACTGGTTTACTTTGGGGTGAAGTTATGTCCAAAGCTACTCTGACTTCAAGAGCAGAACAGCACTCATTTCATTTGTATAGATGCTAACTTAAGGAGGGACATCTCTTTCTGTGTCTCCTTTTGGTTTACTTTTTTCTTTATAATTGTGGCAATAGACATTGGTTGACCTATCTCTTAGGTTTTTGCACTGCACACCTGTTTAGATAATTATGTAGAGAAAGCAGCTCTGCCTTAGATGCATTATATGTGTAGAAAAACTTGTAGATGCATCATATGTGAAAAGGTCCTTGTATCTGTACAGGAGTACTTTTAGCTGTATCTATACTACTCTCAGTACTCTTCATATATAACCCTGTGTTCATATTCAAGGCAGAGGAGATGGAAGTTCAGGTAGTATTGTGTCATCTATAAAAGAAGTAGGAGTATATAGTTTCAGCAAAACAAAGAGTTGAGTATGTAACTGTTAACCAGCTGTTCTAATGGTGAGAGGCTTGGTTATTGAAAAAACCCCTGAATTTCCAAACGGATTTCTTCTCAAGTATAGGTATTTTTAAACTTCTATGGTGCTGTAGAAATATTTGTTTGAATTTTTTGCATAGGCACTTGTAATGTTATCTTAGGAGTTTTAGACTATAGTTTCAGTGGTGAATTAAAGTATGAAAAGTAAGGAGGAGGGAAAAATGATTGCTCTTACAGAATTTGAGAGATACTCCTGAAGCTTTTGTAATTAAGTAGAAATCCACTGTATTTCTTTGTAAGTTCAGTGCACTATGAAACTTTGTAATTATAGCAATAGTGATGGCTGAGTAAAATCTACACTTCTCTCACTTGAAGCCATTAGTTCTGTCTTTGCTTCAGATACTGAACAACTTTTACTTCCCTAATAGCATTTTCTTGTTTATTTGAAGATCATTAATTATCTCCTGTCAGTATTTTTATTTTGAAAATGAGCATCCAAGTAACTCCAGTCTTCTCTGGCATGTTTTACTTCTTTAATTTGTTCTTTCTGTTCCCCTTTGGAGTCTCTTCAGTTTGTTAGTATTTTTCTTGAAATAACATTTCTAAACCTGCATGGTGGGATCAGATGTGGCATGATTAATGCTGAGTAATGTAAATTTAGGTTCACAGGTTATACTTCTGTTATTTCCACTGTTAAGTTGTCCTTTTTAAGCAAGAACATTGTTAATGATTCATGTTCAGCTCATGATCCTCTTTTTCTGAAGAATGATCATCTGTCTCATTCCTTTTTAATCTGGGTTTGTGTAAAGGTTTTCTGCTAAAACACTGAAAATTTGTGTTGCCCTTACTACAATACATCCAGTATTTTTAGTAAAATTTGTGTATGTGTGAATGTCTTTCACATGCGTGTGCTGCTCTCATCATTCTAATTTCTTATCTTGACCGGTACAAGTTACTATGGGTGACCGAAAGTGTATGGGTACTTGAGCTATTCTTCTGTTCTGTTACCCAGTGAACTATTTAAAACACTGAATCTCATCAGGACCAAAAAACCCCATTTAGTGTGTCTTTCCAGTTTCATAGCAGCTACAGATATATACTACTTTCTATATGTGTTTTTAATTTTTTTTGTTACAAGGTATGCTGTCTTGCTCTACAGTTATTTCACCTTTCATGAGCTCTGGCCTGCTTTAGGAGAATGTGTTACAAGACAGTGTCAAAATTGATGCCAAAGTCCAAAAAGTACATCTGGTTTCTATCTCTGCTACTTGTTTGTTTTTTTTTAAGAAGAAAATCAGATTGATTTGATGAGATGTTCTCAAATGCCTTTTGGAGGTTATACTGCTTTTTCTTTCTTTCTAGGTACTTAATTTTTTTTTTTTTTCCCTGAAACGGAATGATCTGTTTTCTTTTGTCATTGTGGTAGACGATTTTAGTTTTTACCTCCTTTCAATATTGTGGGACTGAGCTGTTCTTCTGCGAGTTCCTTGAGATCCTGTAACAATTCTGAAATACTTTCTGTAGTTCTCCAAGGTAGTTCTTTCATGACTGTAATCAGCTTATTAAATGTCTTCATCAGTGTAAGTTCATGTAACCTGTTCTCTTCCACTGTAGCCTGATTTTTTCCTTCTTGATTTCCTTGTCTTTTGTGTTAGTTACCTTAACCACATGATTGCGGCTGAATTAATTAGTGAAAGTGATTCTAACTGCAAAAATATACTATTGAAGGGAACCTTAAGCATAAGGACATCTTCACAAATGTTCCCTGTAAAAACTAGCTATTCTCTAGACATAACTGAAGGTTGGATTTCATACTTTTTCATTTTTGAGAAACAGTATTCTGTAGTAAACATTAAATTTTCTTTATTTCTTTTTTCTACAGCCCATTATCTCCTACCTCTCCTGAGAGTCCAATGAGTCCAGGGACTCCTTTGTCACCAGGTGTTGTTCCATTCAGACACAGCTGCAAAGCCCATCACTTCCATACTGTTGGAGGAGTGGTAGAAAAGGATGTTTGTACTCGCTGTAGTCACAAACGATGGCACCTTATAAAGCCAGCTCAAAAATCTAAAGAGAACAGAAGAAGTCGTATTGGAGAAGTTACAGTCCTTTCTGTGGGAAGGTAAGGCTTAGGTCATTTTGTTGGATACTTCTCTTAGGAATGCTACAGTGGCTGGCGTTGGATCAGATATGCACGGATTCTGCTCTGTTTATAACATCAGTGATTTTTTTTTTTTTATAACCCTGTTACTATTAGACTAAAGTTATTTCTGGAAGAAGTAAATATGATTTTCTTTTTTTTAAGAACTATGTAAAAAGGTGGAGATTTATGGTGGGTATAAATCTAAGGCTCTTGCTCGATCGATACAGGCTAAAAAGAAACAAGAATTGCACACTAATAAATTTCTCTGTTTCTGAATATGGTATTTCTCAAGTTAGTGTGAGGCTATAGAAACCACTTCATTCTCTTTGTTATTTTTAATTCCTACCTTATGTCGTATTTGTCTTTGAAAATTACTCTTCTAAGAAGTGGTATGCAATCTGTGGATTCTGCTTCAAAACACAATTCCCTGAGAAAGTGTGATTCAGCAGTAGTGAATACTGGAAATTCCTGTAGGTGATAAAAAGGAAGATGCTCTGAAGTGAAGCAGGGTCCATGTAGGTGTCTGCTCTGACATCTTGTTCTTGGGACCTGGAAATTTGTTCCTGCATGTGCTATTGGTCCTGAGAATGATCTAACTGATCTGTGGGGAAATCAAGTGAACTTTGTTTTGTTCACCTCAGATTTCGAGTCACAAAAGTGGATCACAAGTCAAACTCCAAAGAACGGAAGAGCTTGATGTCCGTTACTGGTGTGGAGAGTGTCAATGGTGAGATGCCTGCCACGCCTGCGAAACAGGAAGTGAGCGAAGCACCTGCCACACCTGTGAAACAGGAAATGCAAGAGAGGAGAAGCTCAGAGTAAACTGCAGGTATCAAACATTTTAATATTTGGAACTCATACTGAGAGTATTATGTTGTGAAATATGTGAAAGTAGTCAGTAAAGCTGAAAATGTATCAGTTGTGTGTGAAAACTCATCTTTCAATTTCAAAATTTTCTACACAAGTCTGCAAAAATTACCTTTGATCACTGAATTAATGATAAATTAATAAAGGCTTTTTTATCCACCAAATTCTAATCTAATTGTTTATTCAGACTTTGTAATTAGAGCAGTTGTTGAAATAAGAACTTCTTTTTGGGTATGGCATCACTAGTCCAACAGATAAAATGTCTGCATATTAATTTTTTTGCAATAAACAGTGGCTCAGATTTAGTGGCAGCATGCTTATTGCCCAAAACAAACAAGTGCTACTGACAGTTGTATCACTGGAATAACTACACTTATTCAATAATTACAGCTGCTTCCTTATGCTTGCTGCTTTGTACTGCATGCTTGTATAAGATGATTGCTTACTAGATACTTCTCTGATAGATCTGTGGAGCTTTGACTAACAGCAATGGAGACACATGAAACTGCTGGTCTCACAGGGATCTAACTAAGCCAGGCGGTTGGGGTTTTCTTGTGAGTCATTAAACTTCAGTGAATTGCTTGAGTTAGTCTATTAAGCATGTGTAAAACATGTCTGGCATGGTTTTGAAATGCAACCCTCACTGTGGCTTTTTTTTTAACAGTTTAGGTAACTGGGGGGAGAAAACACCCTGGAACTTGATATGGTTTGCCTCTGTTTGATGACATGCTGATGGGTAATACGAAGGGGAAAGGTGATTTTACACAAATGTAATTGAAAATTCAGACTTGACCCTTGAAGAGCAAAGGTTCTGGGGTGACATAGTAAAGGTACTGGACTTGAAGAAAGTGAACAAAGTGCATAGTGCCAAACTCTGTATGCTGAGAGAGAGGATAAAATTATGTTGTGTCATACTGTTGGTAACTTCAAATGGAAGAGGGAAATGCACAAGAGGAAATTTGGTCTATTTAGAAAAGCAACAAGACTCAAATGCCCTTGAGTATCTTGAGGTTAAAGTAGAGAGCTGGTATGCAGTGGGATACTTCCTCCCAGCCCTTACTGGCAGCTCAGGTTTCACTGTTGAACTAAGCAGTGTATTTGTCTGGCCTTTATGCCTCACTGTGTATCACTATATTATACCCAGGTTTTTTTGAACCACTGCTATAGAGGAAGAGAGACTTGGAGATGTGGTATGCTTCCAAATATTAAAAAAGCCATAGAGGGTAATGAAGTAAATTGAATTTTTTTTTTTTTTTTTGCTCAGTGAATAAGAAGGCGATGATAGGCTAAATTGCAAGGAGGTGGAGTTCAGGTTTCAAAAATTAAGAAATTGGAATAAGCATTTTTATTACTGGATGTTTATAAGAGCAGACTGGACAAATGTTTGTCTATGCTGGTGTTTCGCTTTTTGTTCTGTTGCACATTTTGGCAAATCACAGCTGCCTAGTGGCTGCTATTTCATCGTTGCAGTGTAATCTGTGAAGGATCTACAGATGTCAGTGAAAGGCAAACTGCACTCTTTATTTTCTGATTCAGAATAATGTCCTGGTGCTCAGCGTTTTTTTATGTTGGTGTGGTTTCTATTTCTTCCCTTTTTAAAAATCAATATTAGCTAAATGCAATAGGAGTTAACATCTTCCTTCACTGGGTTGGCATTTCCATACCCAGCTAATTGTTTTGTTAGTTCTGTGACTATTTTTATTTCTTCTCTGTATCTTTAGTGGAAGCATCATCAGATTGTTCATAACATGATTTTTTTTTCCTACTTAAAGACAAACTAGTTATCTTCTCTTTAAGCATGAGAAATAGAAAGAATAGGGCATATATGAAAATAAATTTCAGTGCACTTTGATTAAAAAAACCTCATCATTTTGAAATCACTCAAAATGTTTTGTAATCCAGTTTTCTCTTTAATTTGTTCTTTCCTCTCCTAAATAGGAAAGCTGTTCCCTGTAATTACCTAAAAGTTCTATAAATTTAAACCATTACTACTTTAATTTAAAAATAAGCTGTTCTCTAGAGAGCTATTGTAGTAAAGCTATAAAAAAATTGTCCATCTATGGCAGCTTTTTTTTGTAGAACCTCCCTTAGGATTAAAGTTTTGGCCCTTCTGAAAACAAATGTTCTAATAGCAAAGAAATGGCTCAGCAGAATATTTTAATGGTCTCTCCAGTCCAGCAGAGCTATTTTGTAAATCATCTGGGAAACTAGCCAGGTCTGTTTGATGTGCACTACAAAAAATAAAAAGATTTTGCTTGAAAGAGTATGATACTGTTCCCTAGCATGGTTCTAGAGCAATTTTTTGTCTACTGGCATGAGAAGCTGTTCATGTGTAAACAGGTAGTACTTAGAGCTTTACTTCAACTACTTATTTCAGACTTCTAATAAATTATTGTAGCCCAGTTTACTGAAACTGAATAGATAAACAGCATTGAAGACTTCTGCGCCTCTAGTCAATACATTTCTGATTAAAAGCTTATAGTCTGGGGGGATTTGACTCAGATCTTCAGATGCAGAGGAAGAAGGCACATAAATGTATGTTTAACTGCTTCCAGAAAAGGTTTTTTTTGTCATTCAGAGGCAGTAGAGTTGTCCCTTGTGGCTGACTTTAACCACTGATACTGAGAATTCCTGTATCAGGTGGAATTCCTGAGTTGGACAGTACCTGAACAAAGTAGCATTGCTGATTGCCTGTATTCACTGCTACTCTCAGGTCCAGGGCTTTTTTTCCCCTAAACTGAGATGTTCTGAAGTGACCTCTACAGTATTTCAGCTTATCTAGTCTTGCTGGCTGCATCATTTGAAGTTGTAGCATGTCTTCTCTGTCTTCAAGGTCCATGTTCTCAGCAGACTCCATTTCATCAGTTAATTTTATTTCAAATATGCTTAGTGGCACATAAAATGAGTAGTAGATACACAGCTGATAACTGAAGTCAAAACTTTGAGTTGAGCTCTTGCACATCCATTTTAAGCTACGGGGTAAACGAAAACTGGTACACTGAAGCTATGTAACATTTTCCATTTCTAGTGCTTTGCACTGTGGTGTGATTTGTCAGTGTGTCCATGCATTTCAAGAGTACTAGCTCAATTTTTAGTTCCTCTTTAAGATTTCACATGCTAAACTTGGAATGCACGGCAACTACTGCATGCAATTGTGGTTTTTTTTTCCATTTCAGAGCACCTGCTAACTTTTTAATTGGTGTGTCCATCCTAAAACTAATTTTGCTATTCAGGTTTATTTTTAGAATTGTTTTCTTTTCTTACAGGTGGAACTTTTAGAAGAAGATTGTCTGCAAGCACTTTGGAGAAAACTGAAAAACTCCCAGGAGATGCATACTATTTAAGGAAACGTATTTATGGCAATGTGGCATTTTACAAGTTCTGTGATGTCATTCCTGCAAGGTTAAACACTTAATGTTTTTTGACCAGTAAAATAGTAAGATTTAGACACTTAAATACTGTTGAGCTGTGTGGACATCGTAAGGAATGGCTTCATCTTGGAAAGAAAACATACATACAAGTTTTTGGACAGGAAAGGTAAAAGCTTTATCAAGTCTTAAACTTTTTTTTGTACTTAGACAAACATTTTTAATGAGCTCAAGAGTAATACAATTACCTTATGGATAAACTACATTCATCCCAGTGGTCCATCTGGTTTTTTCTTCTCCTGTTCTGCCCACTCCACAATTGACAAGTGTTTGCTGAAGACAAAAGCCAGCCTTTGAAAGATGAAAATATTCTTGTAATCTAATTGCTTGTAGCCAAGTAAAACATACAAGGAAATAATTATGTCAGCCAAATCTCCATGTGTGCCTTTAGTACATAAGCCCTTGAACTCTGTGCAGGGTACTTCACAGTAGAGACTGGTTCAGTTATATGCCGATGTTAAATTAAATTGTTGTTCCCCAGACCTGTACCTCTGCCTTACTACTTAACATAGGCTGAAGAGCATCTTTTCCTATGTAGTTGGATGAGCTCTTGGTGAGGTTACTTTTTCAACGCCTTTTGTTTTCCTGTTTTCTTGTAACTGCTCACTCGTATTTGAAGAGTGCCTAATAGTTTTGCTTTTCTTTTTTTGTTCTTACCCACAGGTTCCTTATTAAGCTAAGGCAACACATTTCAACTTAGATAAGGATATGGAATATTTGGCATTAAAAAACTTATGGAATATATACTAAACTGCTTCAGAGTGGCTTTATTGGACTGAGGGTAGCTGTATTCATTGGCACCAAAATCTTAAGCCAGTGTTACTCCCTTCATATTTTAAGTGTGACTTAATGCTAAAATTACCATGGTATTGTGATGTTAATTCTTCATTTCTACTTATGATCTCTGCTTTGTCCTGTTACTTGTTTTGGGGAGGGAAATCTCTAATACTTCAGCAAAGTTTTCTGTGTAATAGCAACTGAAAAATATCCGTTGTTCTGAGTGCCTAAGAATATAAGCTCTAATGTAATGCATTTTAGTAGAAATTGCACTATATTCTGAGAACTAAAGCTTAATCTGCTTTATGAACTCAATGAAAATCAGTGTATGTTTTTGAAATGGATTTATTTTAAATTGATACCTTCAGTCTTTTTATTTACAAATGCTCTAAATTGTGTTTCTCCTCCATATCTGAGAATTGTGTTTCTTCATTGATTTATGCAGTATTTAACAGTCAGTGTGTACAAAATTACTCTTCTTGCTTGTGTATTAGTTACTCCCATGTCTTGTCAGGAAACATCAAGTTTTTTCACTCTTGCTGAAAGTACGTGCTGCTGATGGTCTTCCTTCTATGTGTATCCACAAGATACTGACTGGACCTATCAATATGTACTTTTCAGCAATGCTGTATTAGCCAAAAAAACCCACCACTATGCACCCAAACTTTGAAAATTATAAATGTTTTAGTGTTCTTTTTGAAATGGATATTTTTAGAGGTAGTTGTCTGTCCTTGAGAACTCAAAATAACTGTTTGGCCAGGACTCTAACTTCAGTCTTTAGCATCCCTGCTCCCGTAAATTTAAACTCAGTTTGTGAAATCTCTTCAATATTTAAGTACAGTATAAACACCAACCTCATCTGACAGGCATACATTAAGCTTCGCATGATTATTTGTGTAAAGAATATCTCTAGAAGATTTAATTAGTATTGGTTGTAGTAATTAGCTTTCAGTTTCCAAGAGATTGATAGCTATGAGTAAAATATGTTACTGGAAAAAGGGAGCATTGGAAAAAACAGTGGTTTTCAAGTAATTTTCAGAAAGAAGATACACAGTTACAGACTGCCCCCAAAGCTTTTTCTAAAAAAAGATCAATTTCTCTTGATACTGTATTTTGATACATGATGGGTTAGTACTGCGAATAAATGTCAAAAAGCAGAAAGTTTAAACAGTAATATGTATTTTTTTACTTATTTTAATAAGTAGTTTCTATTTTGATTCCATTGAAAATATGTAGAATAAAAGGGATGTTGGATATGTAAAACATTGTTTACCTGTATAAAGTAATTATGTAAGGTGTTAAAAGACCTGATATGTGCAAGAATTGAATTTATGCATTGCTACCTAAGAGAGGATTTAGAAACTGTGCCTGTTTTATTGCCTTTAACACTACACTGCTATTTTGTAGGGGTATGGATATTGCCATATTAGTCTGCTTTTCTTAAATTTGCATATCAAATGTATTTTTAACAAAATAGTTTATATACAACTTTTATACTACCAAGCAGTAAATAAAAAATACTGATTCTTAAGCTTGCTTGTGAGTTCCTTAAGCCTTCACCCATTGAATGAAATTGAATTTTTGCACAATCTAAACGTAAAATGCCGTCTTTTTGCCTCTTAAGTTTTTGTTTATGGAGGTATTGAGAAAGTTAGGTTATAGTGTCATGTACTTCAGAGCGGTTTTATTTTCTTCAGAAAGGACAATTGCAAATACTACTTTAGTTTCATATTTAAATGGGAAAGACAGAAATCTATGCTTTAACCCAAGCTGGTATCTTAGATTAAAAGTATCAAGGATTTTAACTTTTTATTATAATTGACATGGAACTTTTAAAAAATACTCAATGTTATTCTTCATTTTTTTCGCAAGGAAGGGAACAAAAAATCACAAATGACAGGAAGCTGCTTGCAGTTGTTTCCTCTCAGCCTGTGTCTGTCTGTGATACTAAAATGCTTAATTACATGTTACATTATGTTCTCACAGATGACTGTGATCTGTAAAGGCATTAGAAGTGATTTTTTGCTGTATGAATAGTGTGAAGGAGCCTTGAAGCAAGTTGTGGCTAGCTTGCAATGGGATTATCAGTGTACCATACTGCTTGCAGGTTTGGGGTTTTTTTATTATTTCAGTGTTCCTAGCAGCATCATGTAGGATCTGTTTTGAGCTCTGTCTTTGGATTTCAGAGGTTGATATGCAGCTGTGGTTTATATTCAGAATGTAAATAAATTTTAAAAAACTCCTTCCTGGCCTTAATTTTCAAACAGAATTGAGACACTGCTGCTGCTGAAGCTTCTGGAAATTCAACACACTGTGTGAGTCTCATTTTCAGGGATTTTTTTTTTTTGTTCCTTTTTTCTTCTACATAAGAATTCTGTGTAGTACACAGGTTTTTTTAGATAATATTTACATATATTGAAGTACAAGAGGATTGCTGTATTAAAGTTTGAGAAATTCTATTATAACTAGACTGACGTAGACAAGTCTTCAAAAGAAACACAAAGAATTTTTTTCAAATGGATTTTGGTTTTTTTACTTGGATAATTCTTCTGTTACTTTTCCCCAATGCAGGTACGTCATTTTTTAATAAAGCATTATTCCAAAATTCAGGTTCTTACCTCATGCTGCTGTAGCAAAACAGTCTAGGGAGCTACTTCTATGTTTAATAAAATGGGATTTTACTAGTAAAGAGCACAGAGCCCATGTGCATGGGTTTTTGAAACATTATAAGGATTAAAGCATTTCTTTTGCTTCTGAATCTCTTTATAAAACAATATCAGTTGAAAAGCTTGCCTAAGTGTAGCTGGTTTCTCACTGCCGTTTTCTTTCTGAGCTATTATCCCTGTTTTTCACATGTACAGGAACTTGGACAAAATTGGTACCTTATATGGTCCCTGTACTCCCAGGTGTGTTGTGTGTCGCTTGGTGAAAGTGTTACTTCAGCCAGCTGGTCTTGTTCTGGGGGAATGCTAAAGCACAAGTGTTTTCCTGTGTACTTAAGGCTGCAGATAGATGTTGCAGCTATGCACTGTCTGTAGAAATGACCCAAGACTCGAGTATTCCAGCAGAGTGTGTGCATACAGCTCTTTTGAGGCTGCTGGAGTTATGAGGCTGGCAGTGGGGCTGCATAGCAGAGCTGAACTGAAAGACACAGAAGAGGGAAATGGGCACTAAAAGCATGCTAAGAAATGAAAGGAGAAAAGGGTGCCAGATAAGTTTTTCTAGTTGTTTTCTTTTGGGTTTTTTCCTCCCCTGCAGATGAATTGAGCTTGTACTTAACTGCATACTAATACAAAATCATGTGGGTTAAAAAGATCCTTTTTATGAGATTAGCCCTGTCTGGAAGAGAGGAGGACATATGGTCTGTTCTGGCTTAGTAATGCTGAAAGTGCCTACTGGGTTGGAATGTGAGACTGTCTCTCCTAAGGAATCAAGTTTCCTGGATATTTAGTGGTTGTTGAAGACTCCCACCAGTGCCCTGTAGTTTGAAGTGTGAATCAGTTTGTATCTATTAATTTAGGGTTTCTGTGCACTTTAGGCTTGTTCTTTTCTTTTTCCTGCTAAGTGAGTAATGCTACTGCTAATGAGTAAACAAGAAGAGTGGTTAAGCCTTGGCTATCTAATATCGATGAACAGCATGTAAGACTTGAACAGATAAAGATGGATTTAGATTTAATTTTTTTTCTCAGTGTTTCGTGAAATCCTATATTTTGGGTTTTTGTTTGAGGGATGTTAGGCTCAAAGTACTGACATCTGAAATTTCCACTTCTTGTTGATTTCTTTTTTTAATTTTAAATTTTAACATTTTTTTCCAGTGGTAGGGCGCCTGCACTAAGATGCTGCTAGTCTGTTTGCTCAAGCCATAATTTGATGGTATCTCTTGTTCTGGATGCTCCCTTTCCCCTCTCTGAGGGGGCTGGCTGGTTCTGGAGCTACCATTGCACAGAGCTGGAAGGCAGCCTGTCAGCCTTGGAGCTGCCTTCCTGGCAGGTTAAGGTCATCTGCTGAGGCAAAACTAATAAAAGGATGTGTAAGGCTGGAGCAGGATAAGGAAAAGGAAGCTGAACAGTTTGGGAAAACAGGAGTCTTGTTCCTCTAACTTTCAAAGAAAAGGTAGGAGAGATGCCAGGCCTGTAGTGCTGGAAGCAAGAAGGTGGCAGAAGCCTTCAAACAGACTGGTTGCAAGGTCTGAAAGCTCTGTTCTGTTACAGTAAGCATCCTCCAGATTGTCTGTGGCTCCCAAAGTATCTGGAGGAAAAGAGAGGGTTGGTGGTACATTTTGCTGCTAAGTTTGGATAAGTGAAGCCAAGTCCCCTGTGGCATGGCCACAGTTGCGTGGGTAGTGCTTGGCCGTCTGCTTCTGTATGTCAGGCCTTGTGCGAGTTGGTGTCAGCCTTTGGCTCAGTAGGCCTGTTGTAACTGAAACACCTCTTAAATTGTATCTGGGCAGCCTCTAGTGTGGTATAGATGCAATGACATCGAGTGTAGCTGCAGATACAATACAGAGGAGGATGTATAAGCAAATGCATTTTTCTACCAGGGTAACCCCTCAGTTTTATATGTTTAAACCCTCTGATGCCCCCTTCCCTCATTAGCTGTTCTTTCTTTGCCTGTTTTCAGTCAGTCATCCCAGTCCTGTCTCTTCTGGGCTTCAGAGTTGTTAGGTGTGCAGCAGAGGCAGACAGGAGGCACTTGTGCTGGTATGGTGCAATTGTGGTGGTGGTCTTGAAATGGTCCTGGGGAACAGAGAGCATTGGATTCAGTACACTGTTCATAGCTGTCAGCATGGAGCAGAACAGCAACAGCAAAACAACTAACAAACCTAGCTGGTACGTGATGCAGAGGGGCAGGTTTGGAGAGGTGCAGCTGGGGAGGGCAGGTTCAGAGAAGAGGCAGCAATGGGAATATGAAAGACTTGGGAAGATGGACTGAATAGTAGTGATAGGGCAGAAGCAGTTTGAGATGAACTCTTGTCTCTGAACTGTTCTGAAAAATTGACTGTTACTCTGTGAGTGTCATTAGATATCCAGCTAAATACTCAGGTAATACAGTTTGATTTTCAAAATAAATAAGATATTATTTTGAAATTATCATATTAAAATAGTATTTAACTATTGGTCTTCAATATTGATTTACAGTAATAATAATTATCCAATAAAAGCAGCCATCTTAGGAGAGCCTTGAAATAAAATGCCCATAATATTTCTCAAATCTTATTTTCAAAGGACTCTACATACATATGCATAGAGAGACAGGAATGCAATGTTTTCTGTCAGGTTGTAAGCAGATTGTGTGTAGAGTAACTGAATTACATACTTGCTGGCAGCAGAGGGAGCTATGAAGCTTTTATTGATAATTCAAAATGGTCAGAGTGGGTTAGTGAAAAAAAAATTAAACCAAAAAATTTGAAAAAGTCCCAATTTAATGGGACATCTGAAGTGCCTCATGGGGCTGAGGCAGAGCTGTGGCTAGTCAGGACCCAGCAACTCAGCCCCTCTCCTGCCCTGCAGTGGCCTGGAAGTAGCTGCTGCAGTTATTAAAAGGAACAATGTAAACTTCTCTCTGAGCCAAATTTTTAATCAAAGCAATGAGGAAGAACAAGATCTGTGTGTCGTATGTCAAAACAATAGCAGCGTGCATCGCCTGTAATTAACACTCATGCATGAATCTGGAAAAGTAATTCCCAGTCAGGGTGGAGTATGCGTATTCTTTTGTAAGACTTTTGATAATTTCTCTTGATTTTGATTAATGCTGGATCTCAAGTATGGTTTTTTTTTTGCAGATGCTAATTGGATGAGTTTTTTATATAAGTCTATGTAAACAGTAGTTTAATGAGTAAAAGGTAACCAAAAGCAGACTGGCATTGTTCTGGCAAAGTATGATGTACACTTGTTAGATTAACCCCTGTGTTGCTTTTACCTACCAAACTGAAACTGTGGCATTAAAAATCTGTAATATTTCATCTGTTCTGGAGATTGATTCTGGAGAAACTTGTACCACTTCTGGCCAGAGCAAAATCTCTTTCTGTAGTACATCTTGTATTGACATCACGGTTCAACCCCACTCAGCAGCCAGGCCCCAGGCAGCTGCTTGCTCACTCCTGCACTAATGGGACTGGGGAGAGAATTGCAAGGGTAAACACTGGAAAACTCGTGGGTTGAGATGAAGACAGGTGAAGACAGTTTAGTAGGGAAAGCAGAAGGCATGCGCACAAGCAAAGCAAAACAAGGAATTAATTCACTGCTTTGTATGGGCAGGCAGGTGTTTGGCCATCCCCAGGAGGGCATGGCCCCATCACGTGTAACAGTGACTTGGGAAGACAAACGCCATCACCCCAAACATCTCCTCAGTGGGCATGATGTTCTATGGTGTGGAATATCCCTTTGGTCAGTTCAGGCCACCTGTCCCAGCTCTGCTTCTTCCCAGTTTCTTTTGTGCGCCTCCTCACTGGCAGAACATGAGACAAGAAAAAAGAAGTCTTTGACTTACAATAAACACAATTTCCCAGAAAACCAAAACATCAATGTGTTGTCAACGCCATTCTTATTCTGAATCCAAAACACAGCACTATAACAGCTACTGAGAAGAAATTAACTCTTATCCCAGCTGAAACCAGGACATTTGCATGGATTTTTTTTTCCCTTAAAGATTTTGTGAAAAAGCTGATCTGAGGAATGCCCCTAAATTATTTAATACATTATTTCTGGAAGAGGATCTCAAATAAGAGCTAAAGAGATGCGAGATGGAAACAACCTAGGTTATTAATTCTTGGCCAGATCCCTATGGTTTGTCCTCAAATACCTAAACAGAATTTTAATCTCATTTGTACATTCATTTTTCTCTGTAGTTATCTTGCCTTTGTGATTTACCTTCCTTTCATTTTGCATAAGTCTAGGTAAATTGCTTGGTACTGGCTCCAACTATTAAGAGCAGGGAGGGGATAGGATGTGTGATCACAGATTATTGAAAATCTGGCCATGCTTGAGGTTAAGGTGAATAGCTGAGGGTGTTGCCTTTCTGCTTCTGCACCCTTATAATAATCAAGCTAATCTCTAGCTCAGAGTAAACAGAAGGGAGCTTAATGAGCAAATAAATGACTTAAACTGCTGTCTTCATGTGACATGGTTTTATTGTGGGATTGGTTGAGTACTTGTCTTCAACCTGACATAATATTGGGATACTGTATTTCTTGAAAGGCTTCTGGGGTTTTTTGTTTTGTTAAAGAATAAAAGGTTTCTCAGTTAGTGTGTAGTAATTGAACCATGAATTAAAGCCAAAACCTGTTAAATCCTGTTTATAATAATTTGAGTCAAGATTCAGAGCAGAGGATGATGTAACCTCGATAGCTTTGATCACAGTCATTGTGCGGTGACTGCTTGGGATGTGTACTCAACAATTGGATTAGAAACAAAATCAAGAGAGGCAACGTTTTTCCTACTTCTTTGAGAGAATCATGTTTACCAAACTAAGTTGTACAAGGGAATATTTCTTTTCTCTGACTAAAGGAGAAAGAGGTAGGGAGTGGGGAAGTAGCTACATGTAATAAATTCTGTTATGAGATTGGACTAAACCATTTAAAAAAAGTTAAAATGGCATTTAACAATAAAACACTTAAAAAGTTATTGCTGCTTATGTTAAGGCATTAAATTGCTGTAATATTTTCAATTTTTATTACAGAGTCCAAGATACACATTTAGATTCTTCAAAACTTCAGTAGTTCGTAGTTTGAAATTGAAAAAGTCCCAAAGCAGGTGGGACAGAATTTGCAGAAGTGGTCAGCAGTAGTACCAGTTTAGGGGCAGGCACTATTTCCTGTTTTCTTTTTACTCAGCTGGTTCAGTTCAAGGATTGTCTGAAGTTTAGGATTGTGAAGGTTCAAAATGAAAGAAAACTTAAAAACAAACCTCCCTGAGATGCTAAGTAAAATTGTTAATGGAGAAGGGAATCCTAAGACTAATGTCTCTAGAAGTGTATGTGAATGCATGAAATTTGAAAAGCTTGGCCAGGGAACAAGCTGAGGAGTTTCTGTTTTGATTTCATGATGGTAAGGAAAAAAGTCTCTGCCAAGGGCATTTCATGTTGGAAAGACCAATGAAAAATTTTGATCTGCTTCTAACAATTACTTTTGAACATTTTGCGATATCTGTGTTCTAAAATGTAGGACACAATGTCTGAAAGGAAGTTTTATCAAGAGAATTGTTAAAAAATAAATTAGTTTTTAATGTAGAAATGACTTTCATAAATTAACTTCCTTGTGTGTTCAGCATGTTAAAGAAGTTTTAATACATTTAATTTTGAAGTGATGCTCTTGTGTAATTTATTGGATTCCAATTTCCATCTACATGCAAGGAGAGATACCGAAATTCCAGAGAAATAATCTATTAAGATTCATTGTTTCAGTGTAATTAAAATGTATAGTATAGGCATTTGAATAAGCACATGAAATACCGTATACAGAGACCTTAATGAATGTTGAGATATTGTATTCTTATTTAGCAAAAAATGAGATACATTGGTAAGAATTAATCTTCTGGAAAACTAAATCACATTTAGGAAATTGAAACTACAAATACAGCATAAGGTCAAGATTAATTTTTTTGAATTTTATTTCCAAGTCAGTGTTTCTTGTTTCACCCTTTAAATGATGATAAAAGTGGTATTTTACTTAAACAATCAAATCTGAAATATCTTTTAAAAAATAAGACTTTCTATTTCTGAATTTCAGTTTTTAATGGGAAGTCTCCATAGCAACACTTGCCCAGACAATTACCTTCATTCTTTAAAAGGGAAAGAAAAACCTCCATCTTTGTAGAATTTATCTATTTCGAGGTTCCTGCTTACTTGTTAGAACTTTGCTAAGCTGAAGAATTCTGCAGTGTCAAATTTTGGGTTCTACTCTTGCTGCATTTTCTCTAGGAGATGTTTAACTTCCTTGAGGGCCGACTGGGCTGTTTTCCACTCCTGTTGTCATATGTGGAATCTCTGCAGTGATCTGAATTTTTTTGATAATCCAGGGTTGACCTACTGCTAAATGAGAAGGTGCTAAACTTAGTCTTCCTAAGTGTCTCTTTAGCTATCTCTGAAAGATTGCAAATTCCCTTTAAATTGTGTTACTGACTTAGAAGAATAATGAGTAAAACATGAGCTTCCAAGATGCAAAAGCTTTCATAGGAATACCAAGTCAACATAGTTTCCCATCCTATTGCCTGTTCTTTATTGCTATGTACGTCTTCACACTCACTTATAAAGGATTACATCAAGTAGAGAAACAGTAACAATAATAGAGATTGGCTAACCAGCTCCCATATTAATTCCTTTTGTATCAAAGGAAAACTGAAAGATTTAAATGATACTTCATAAGTGTCCCTTCTAAATATAGGAAGCATAGCTGGTTGGTAGTTGAAGTTACAGTGTTTAGGTGTCTTAAAAAAAGTGTAGTTTTTGAGAGAAGTCTTAAAATACAGTTTACTCTTGCTTCTAGTAGCATTTTTTCTCTGTGATTTTCTGTTTTCTCAAGTTACTGAATTTTACTCTCACAATTGCCTGAGCAAAATGGATTCTTCAGCTGGCATCAGATGAATCAACATCTGATGGACTGAGTAAGATTTTGTTCTCACATAATTATTTAAAATCTGATTTTTATGGAGGAAATTGAGTGTGGCACTTAAAATAATTTCTCAAATAAGTGATTCTTTCACATTTATTTTGGAAATTGTGCTGTAGTCTGAAAAATGGCTAAGAATTCCTGACACTCAGCAGTGTCATGGTAGATTTGAAGGTATATAAACACATATGTAAATATAAAATGCATACGAATGTTTGTTGTTTTTTTTTTTTTTAATTTAAAAACTACACTGGGCTTTTTTACATAGCAGATAAGAGAAGTCTGAATGTTGGTGTTACCTCACAGGTTTATTTTATGGAAGCTTTCCATATGACAGGTTTCCATAGGTTTGAGATATGCAGATGCCTGACTTTTTTTTTTTTTTTTTTTTTTTTTTTTTTATTTTGTAGAGAAATCAGTGTTTTGTCATAGTCTGGTCTGTTATACAGCTGTAGTTACTTTCNCCAGTTATTTCCATTGCAGAGAATAGACTTGCTTTATGCTGGGTTTTGCCTCTTGTATTTATGTGAATGAGATCTTGGGCTACAAGGCATGTACTGTCTGGCTCAGCTGCTCCCCTGCAGAGGGTTTCAGCCTGGTGGCCCATGGTTGCAGGCAGTTGCCCAGAGAAGAGTCGCCTGGCTTGGGTTGTCCTGGCTGGGTCTGACCAGGGACTCTCCTCTAATAAATTTTAATGCTTGGGGAGCAAGGTGAGAAGCTTGCTGTGATTTGTACTTGAAGTTCGAGCTGGAGCTCAGGTTAGAAAAATCTGACTGAGTGGATATTGAAAAAATCAGGTAAGTTTTCTGGGGTGTTTGTTGCATTTCTTTCTTTAACATCTTTTTTACTTGAATTGTTTTTCATGGTTCATGTCATGGTGCAGCAAGGGGCTGCTGGCTCCCTGGGGCTGGGATGTGGGGAGCAGTGGGGGCTCCCTGAGGATGGCAGGGCTGGATACCACAGGCGGAATCTGGCCCGCTGCCCCAGCCCAGGGCGTGGGGCAGCTGAGGGCAGCCCCAGCACAGGTATGTCTGGTGAAGCCATGGCCAGGCTGACAGGGTCTGGTCCCTCTGGGGGTAAATGGGGTCTGGGGCCCCAGGCAGGGCAGGGGGAGCCCTGGAATGGTGGGCAGGGACAGTCAGGACTGGAGACGCTCTCAGAATAACTCGTAATCGGCAATGTGCCAACACTCTTTCACGGACTTTCAGTATTGTAGTAATCTTTGAAAGACAAATGCATACGTAAAACTTGTATGCACTTACGAAAAGGCTCAGAAGGACCTATTAAAATAGGAAAGTGGTAGAGAAATCAACAGTACTACAATACTTTAAAACCATATAAACCTTTTTTATTTTACAGATACAGTGTTGTGACTCCTGCATGTAGCTGAATATAGTTCCCTAGAAGCCGAGACGTTAGGTTGTTTTAGTTGCTCCTAGGAGTATCATTAATGTTTTGAGAAATTGAAATCATCATATACTGTAGGCAAATATGTTTTTGGTGCTTTTCATGTATCTAATTAGGGTTATATCTCATTGAACTTCTTTAATGTAACTTTTATATTCAGAAAATGCATAAAGTACAAAAGACGCGAGGTTATTTTTTATATGGTTAAAAAATTTATTAGGAGTTTATAACAAAAACTTGGAAAGCACAAAATTTCAGTATAAAATGCCAAGCACTTTCTATTTTAACCATACATTTGCTGAATTGGCAGCACCAAATTGGTCTCTACCTCCTTTTTTTTTCTCCCATTAGAAATGCAGTCCCTCCAGGAATGCAACTATTTTCAGGTTTTATGCTTAATCCAACTTGGAAGCTCAATCCCTTTCCTGCTGTAAATTTAGGGACTACAGCAGAGCCAAGGAGGGGTCCACATTGACTCTTGCTGTTTTTGTATAAACAAAACACATCTTGCTGGGGATATTTGAGACATAACCTGTTTGAAAAGTGTGTTGTTAAGACAAGTGACGTGTGCCTGGAAAATTAAGTCGAGTTCAGAGGTTTCAGGCTGTAGTTTTACAACAGTTTTAATCTATCCAAACTGGTAGGGCCTGAGTTTTGATATCTCTCTGGCCTCTGACAGTGTGTGTGCAATTCTTATGTGAGCTACTTTAGCACATTAAACCAACAGAAAGTTACCCACTCTCTTGGATTTGGCTGGGCTTCTGCTGTTTTAAGGAACTGAAGAAGCGACACTTGAGGTATCAAACAGTTGAGGGGAGGTGTAAGGGGGGAAATTACGTTATCATTCTAACGCCAGGTGCACGTGCAGAGACTCGGGCTTAATCCATAACGGAACCATTAGCTGTGGTAAAGTTCAATCCAAGCTGCCTTCCCTATTTCACACTTCAGCAGATCATAGAAGTTTGGCTCATTTATGTATTTTTTTTTTCTGCTATTGATGAAGATCTGGGCTTTTTAACTCCATGGCTTCAATAGTCCTGTTTTAAATAATGGAAGTTTTGTGAACCTGGAATATGCAGTGTGCACAGATGCTCATGAGAAAACAAAGGAAACACTTGCATGAGTCCAGATGAGGTGGGTGTACAACTGAATACTCTGTGTGGAAGAAATGATACTTTGCCCTCCTGTTTGGGCCCATAGAGAAGAGTATTACCATTAGCCAAGGGACCACTTCCGTACCTCAGGCAGTAGAAATTAAAAGCCTGTATAAAACAGCTGAAGGGACAGAGGTTTAGTCCCAACTCCTTTTATATATGCTGTTCATAACAGCTCTCCATGTGTGTTGTATATCTGTTCATATAGATCCAGAAATGACATCTGCATCTTACCCAGTGTATTAGAAAGAAACCGTCTAGTACTCATCGTCATCTTCCAGGTCTTCTCCTGCTGTTGCAGCTTCCAGTGCAGCCAGAGCTGCTGCAACTTCTGCATCTTCCTCCTCAATTCCTCCATTGACATCTTTATGGTTGGTGTGTGTGGGTGCCTGTGCGGTTTTGGTAACAGCCACTGCAGTGATACCACCAGTAAGGGTCTCGCTCAGACTTGCAGAGTCAGTTTTAAAAGGTTGGGTACTGCTCTCTTTCACAGACAAAGGTGGGGTTACACAAAGGCCCTGGTCCTGTATTGCTGAAGCACCAGTGCTTTGGTCTGAATGTGCACAGTTGACTGAAAAGCTGTCTTTTTCAACATAGTTCCCAGTTTGATTGCCATTTTGGAGATAATCAATATCTGGCAGTTTTATGGCATTGTTTTCTGTCTCCAGTATTGAGTTTCCTTTGAGAAAGATGCTGTCTTCTGCAGAGTGGGAGTCTGGAATATTGTTAGGCACTTTGCTGGCTGCCTTACTATGACTGCCTGTCTCTAGGTCAAGTTCTTGTTCTGACCTGTTTGATTTGGTGTGAAAGTCTCTGTTGCTGGCTGAAGAAGCCTCTAACTGGCTGGAGGTTCCCTTTTCACTGGTTTCTTTCACTGAGTTTGTGTTGGTGTTGAGCATGGAGTGCTCAGCACAGGAGCTGCCACCATTGACTGCAACATCAAGCTTTGCAGCACACTGCACAAGGCCATCCTCTTGAGAATCATTGCCTCTGTGATTCCAGAGACCTTCTGTTCTGTTTACTGGATTTTTATTTTCTATTTTGTTTACCTTATCCTTCTGGAGTTCATTTTTGGGTTCTTCATTTTCACTATTCTCTTTGAATTTGGATTTATTGCTGCCTTCTTTGTTGTATTTATAGCTGTTTACTTCATGGACACATCCAGATGATTGCACTTCTTCTGGATCAAAAATATAGCTGGAGTAAGGAAAATTTGTAAAGGAAATGTTACTTATGATGTTAATCAATATAATCAGTAAAAAAGATAAAGCTTCATTTTTAAGCTGAAGATCTTGAGGAACGAGTGTTGCTGGACTTTACCTTGGGTCCTGAGAATGAGTTAAACTGGATGGAAATGCTGAACTATGCTGTCAGCTGCTGTCTCCCAGGACTGATCATAACTAACCCCTGCAGTGAGATTCACCAGGAGCTTGAGGAGGATGTTGGAGAACTGTGTGCTGGTTGTTGCTTGTTTCCAGCCTTATTTTTTGTTTTCTCTGGGGAGCTGATTAGCCAATGAGTAGTCATCACATGGATTGTTAATTAATATGTCCTCATGTAGTTGCTAAAATATCTCCCATTTTTTCCTGGTGTTCTTCCTTCAAGTCTTTTGTCCTTTTCTCTTTCTCTCTCTTTTTTTTTTCTCTGTTTTTTTTTCTTTTTTTTTTTTTTCCTTTCTTTCTTTCTTTTACTTTTCCCTCCTGATTTATTTTCTTCCTCTTGCTCTATAGTTTCCTTGACTTATTGCTTCCGGGGCCTCTCTCTTTTCTTTATCTTCCTTTTTTCTCTCATAGCATGATTTTCTCCCCACTTCCTTACCTTTTCTACGGAAGTGGCCAAGGGAAGGAGTAACCATCGAGTGGGGCTGAAATGTGGTCTTTATAAAACTAGCTAGTCCTCCTCTCTAGGGAGACTTTTAATATGGGAGTTCTTCCCCCAACTAACTACATTTAAAAGCTATAATGGAAGCAGGGAACTGTAGTTCATTTTCATTGCTTGAGAGAGAGGGAGGATCTGACAAAGTGTGTGCTCCTTGTTCTACTGAACTGAGGGAAGCTAATGCTACCTAAATGAGAAAAAACTTTACTAAAGAAGAGTTTTCAATGCAACACAATTCCTTTTGTGGGATAGGAATTATAGAAATGGACCTTAATTACAGGAAATCAAAAGGATTTTCATAGAAAATCAGTATGCCTATGCTTAAAGATGCTGTAAACTTTGAGAAAACTCCAGCCTTTTACAGTGGCTAATTAAAGCAACAGATGTAGGGGAGCAACTCTTGCTCTATTATACCTTTGTATCATTTTGCAGCACCTGCACCCCATCTGGATTTTCTTTAATCTGAAAAGAGAGAAAGGGAAGGCAAGGGAGAGACAGAGTGAGTGAAGCATTATGAAATTAATATATGAGCAATTGCATTGAAAATGATGTTCATGTTTAGAAGGGTTTTGTTAGCTAAAAAGAAAGATGTCTACACAATGTCTACATCCGATGGAGTACTGTTCAAGGTCTTTGTAGGTTGTTGTCTTGCATTGGCAATGGTCTTTAATTGGGGAAAAATCTGGGGAAGAATTTCACAATTCTTAGATAGTGGTGTTCTCCCAGAATAGTTTCCTAAGCAATTTTATGATTTGGAGAATTCTAAGTCAGTGTATTGGGTGTGGGTTGTTGGTTTGTTGTTTGGTTGGGCATTTTTTTCCATATTTTTTTTTCTACTTGGCACCCATTGATGAAGTTCTCTACCATGAATTTGCCCAGCTGTTTTTTGAAAAAAACCTACCACACTGTCTACCACATCCTTTACTCAGTACTTTCACAGACTAGCCTTGCCTGTGTGAAGAATCACCTGCTTTTGTTTGACTTGAACCTGTTTTTACTGGTAGTATTTGGTGCCTTGTAGTTCTTATATTAGAAGAGGTAGTGACCATCATGTCCAATTGTCACTATAGTAGAGGTCCTGTACTGTCCCTTCAGTGCCCATCTATTTAAATGTTACCCATACTGACATTGTTTCATGCCTATGAACTGTCCTTGTGGTGTTCTCTGAGTCTTTTTGCATTTTAACCTCCTATCCAAATACAGTGTGGGAACTACAAATGCAGAGTTCTCAAGGTGCTTGAAACCTGAAAGAAGCAGGTTTATTCTTTCCTAATATCTTCTTGTTTCCATTGACTTGATCCTCTGACAGCTGAGGTGACATTTTTGTGGGACTACCTCTTAGGGAGGCACAGACAAATTCCTGGGATGGGCATTTTATTATAAAGCAGGATGTTGCACTTCCATTTTACTACAGTAAAATTCAGAGTTTGACTAGAACTAGCAGACTGTGTTTTGCTACACCATTGCCTGACCCAGTGAGATGCTAAGAACTATCTATTATATGGTTCTTATGCTGAAGTCTTTTATTATGAGAAGAAATGGCTTGCTAATTTGGACCCTTGAGAACTTTCCTGTTCTGAACCTAAACTGAAGTCCCTGATCTGAACGTCCAAAATCCTTAAAACCCCCAATATTCTTTATGGATGGTGGCTGTCTTATTTCAAGTTAATAAGTCAGGGCAGGTTATTTAATGTTTTGTCCATTGTTATTCAGGTCCTTTCTTTTTCTCTGAGATACTCTGAAACCCCACATACTTTTGCCAATGCCTAAGGATAGTGGCTCTCTTCCCATAAAACAGAAGTTGATGAAGCAAGTTCAGGATATTTTCTGGAGTAATTTATTTAGAAAACATCCCAGGAAAGTAGTATTGATTTATTCTTCTCAGGCATGGCCTGAACTGCACGCTGGCAATTATGCTAGTAGAAATGTAAATGAAAACATTTCCCCTCTAAAATCTGACTACCTCTGGTGTTAGCACTGAACTAAATACTTGATGTCAGACCTCTCACTCTTGAAGTCTCTAAGGGCCTACAGTCATTCAGCAGCTGGTTTTAGCCTAGGGTATAGCTGCTCATACCTATGCTTTTTGTCTTTATGTACACAAGCTGTTCTGGAGCAGAGATTTCTATCAGGAGTAGCCAGCTTGATGTAGCTCAGTGCTTATTGGGATGGCTTTTCAGCCAGCTGCTTTGCTTCCTTTCTCTTGGTGCTGCTTGTCTCCCTGAAATACAGCCTCCCTTCCACATCTCTGCTGATCTTGTGTGTTCTCACCCCGTATACCTCAGCAACATCATATCAGGAATTCTGATACAGGGTTTTTCATCCGGAGAGGATTGCCCACTGAAATGCGCACACAGCCTTTGGCTTGGCTTTAAAGTTTATAGGTTTGGTGAACCCAGTTCTAATTTTTATGTAGACCAGCTCTGACAATAGATGTTACTTCTAGCTGAGAGTGGGCACTGCAAGTCAAGGTGCTTCTGCTTAGAGTTTTATCTGACAGATTTCCTACTTACTGATTTTATTTACAAGTTTTGTGATTTTTCAAAAGCTCATAGGTTTTAAGCATTGGGAAGTCTTAATTGCTGGCCTTTATTCTGTTGTAAAAACGTTAATGATCGTCATAGAAGGCAATTATAAATAGAAATGACTGTTGTTGTTTGCAAAGACAGCACTTTCCTGTTTTTTGGTGGTTGTTTTTTTGTTTGTTTTGGTTTTTTGTTTGGTTTTTTTTCCTTTTTTAAAATTTTTTTTTATTACAGCTGCTGTTGGAATTATCTCTGCAACTACTGCATTAAGCTTTCCCACTGATTAGTTACAACTGGATCTGTCTTCTGGCATAAATAAACTATTACATATGGAAAACGGTGTTATGCAGTGTTATCTTATGAATTATTTCACATCCCTGAAGCAGGAATATAGTTTTACAATGTCGCTGTTTGAACACTGGCTTTTTTTTTTCCCTTGCCCTTTCCTTTCATTTTTAGTAATCTTTCAAGTCAGGCTGGAAAATAATTCTGGGGAACAAATTGCTTTTATAGCATGAAAAGGCATGCTTTAATCCTACTTATCTTGTTTTAGGTACCTAGCTCTAAAGACTTGTGTATTGTAAGATGTTCATAGTTGCATTAATGGATAAATAGTACTAATAAGCTGCTGTCTAGAGCAGTTTGAATCAAGTAAGTGCTACAGACTTGAAACAAATGAGCTTTAGAAACTTCAAGCAATGGATGATGAGATGTTAACTGATACTGAATTTAGAAACATTGCATCCTTATGAAATGTTTACTCTGTCAGATATGCCGTGCTGCTAAATTGATTAGATAAAGTTCAGATAAACGTGACACGATGTGGAATGCTCTCTTGTAGAACACTTTGGGGGCTATTTTCCCCACGAGAAATGGCTGCCCGTCTAAAGTGGCAGTAAAATCCTTGGCCTTAATGTTCAGATTCTCAGAATTCAGATCAAACTGACATAAATCCTAGATATTATTCTTTCTCGACCATTAAATTTCTGAAGGCCTGTAAATGTCTGTCACTAGTTATAATATAGCTACTTAATCCTGAACACTAATACATCAACTGGCATTAAACCTCTGCAAAAATGTGAAGTAGAGATTTTTTAAAAGTGTTTTAGTTATGGACTGGGACACTTGGAGCATTTGCAGGAATGAGGTGGAACTGTTGAGTTGATAGGAATAAGGAGGCCTAGAATTAAATTTTTTTACTCTCCCAAATTTTGAACTTGCATTTTTCAGCTTTTAGTAGCTGCTGAATCTCCTAAAGTGTGTCTCTGTGGATGAGCTTGTACTGGTTTCTACAAAATAACCAGATTCTTGTGGTATGACAGTGTAGAATAGCCTTGTGGTGTGCATATTCGCTATCGGTACTTGTTTCATTTAAAGTTATGATACTTTTCTTCAGTGAAAGAGATGGAAGAGGCCCAGCTTTGTGTATTTAGCCCAGCCACCCCAGCAGACATTTAGCTGACCATGTAAAAGATAGTCTAGATATAATGTCCCTGTAATATATTAAGTGTTCACAGAGACACCTGGAAGACGTGATGTTATGAAAGACTGACTTTCTTTCTTTAAAGCAATATGATACAGAAGAGCAACTTCAAAAATAAAAAGTTGGAAAAAAATTGCACAATGGAAAGAGGTAGTAATTAGTCTTAGTTCGAGGAGAGCAGGACACAAATCCCATCAGTAAAACAAATGCTGAAAAAGGGGAGGTTGTTAAATACATTTATGGTGGCATCTGCTAAAAGAATGAGATGGGACTTTCCCTGAAAGTGTGAGACCTTGGTGAAGATAACAAGGATAATGTCTGACTCCAAACCCACAACCTTGTGTTTCAAGCCACAGCATGCTTTAAGAGAAGTCTGCTTTTCTTTATCAGATTTGAGAAACACAAGGCATCTGACTTTAAATTATGTAATAACATAGCTCATATTGTCTATTTAAGCTGTGACTATGTTATGAGTAAACAAAAGACAAACAAGAGATAATGTCATGAAAAGGGAAGAAGAAATATTTTTGAGTCATAAAAATGGTTTGGCACTTTTCTCAGTATTCTTGGAAGTTTACATGGAAAGAGAAGAAGGTCAGTTTTATTTTCGTTCATGGTGTATTTTTTCTTCTGTCTTGATTTTTATTTTAAATTATTTTTAGACGCCTCCAGGAGCAGAGGCAGAAAGCTGAGGGAGACCGTATTAAAAATTAAAATTACAATTTGAGATCTCTAGTAGATCTCAAACAGATAAACTCTGACTTTGGCTCATTATTTTTAATACAGGATTTTTTTTTTTTTTTTAGTTTGTTTGGAGTTTTCAACCCGCACACCCTGATGCTTCTGTTGTTTGGCTTTTCACTCTCCTCCAACCTTTCCCACTCTAGATTACCTTAGCAAGTAAGGAGCTTTTTCCTAAATGGATATTATCTGGGCTGATGAGCCTGAATTATGTATCTTCCAGGGGCCTGAGGCACCTCTTTCTGATGATTTTTTCCAGTAGAGGCACCTTTCAGACTTGATCCTCCCAGTGTCTTCCCCATCACTTTGCTGTGTTTTGCACTCCTCAGTGAAACCTGTCCGTTCTGAGGATACTGCCCTGAGCTACCAGTCTCTTTGCAAGGGACAGAAATCCTTGTTCGTCTGTCTCGCTAGTAACACAAACACAATTTACTTTGATGGTATTTTTTTGCTAACAAGGTCTTACTTGGATGCCAAATGTTAACCAGCTAGGAGACATATGCACAGAAGCAAGTGTGGGAAGTGAAAGTGTTTGCATAGAAATATGTGCAGAGGAAATATGGAGAATGTGGGGTGGGAATAACCTTAGAGAGCTCTAGCGCTTGACAAGCTTCTCCTAACAGGAGGCGCAGTTTGCCTTCTGTGCTAGGTAGGCATTCACCCCTCTCAGATTTCAGAGACTCTCCTCAGCATGTGCTAGGTCTGACAAAGGGTCAGATGTGCCTAGGCTGGAGGGAGGAAGGAAGTGCAATGTCTGTGCTCATTGCAGGGCGGGTGGACGAGATGACCTTTGAACTCCCATTGAACCCAAACCATTCTATGAGTCTATGTGTTACTGAGGTGTGGAGGCAGAGGAATGACTGATCTGGATGACAGATAATATAAAAGAAGCACAGAAAAACTGTGGGAGGGGTGGTAGAGTTGAGAAGAACTATATTTAGAAATTTAGAAAACTAGTAAACATACAGTAGAAAAAATTACCAGCCCATGCTAGAGGGGGAGAGAGAATAACAGGGAAAATCTTGTAAAGGAAAAAAGACGAGGAACATAACTTAGCCATACACTGTGCAGGCCAATCACTACTGTTGAATGAATATAATCTGTAGGAACTGTCTTACTTAAAATACAGAGAACGCTTCAAATCCTTTGGGTTTTTTCCTGACCTTAGTCACTGGTTTGAGACCAGAGGGCCTCAGAACAGGTGCAGGCTTGGGAAGCAGGGGAATCCAAAACATCCTGGGCCCAGAATTATCTGAACAACCTGATCTATTTGAAGATGTCCCTGCTCATTGCAGGGGGCATGGGCTAGGTGACCTTTAAGGATCTCTTCCAACCCAAGCTATTCTATTATTCTATCATGGTCTGTGGAGAGCACAGTCGGTGCTCAAATTGTCACTGAGACTAATACCTACAGCTGGACCCAAATCTAATTTCATTTTTCTTGACTGAATCTTAATCTGGAAATTTATTTTAGATGTGCTTCAGGGAATAACTCAATTGACATATATAATTTAAAATAAATGAACTACACTGAGGAAATATTGTAATATGATCCCTTGTAGGAAGCAGATCCCACTACATAGGCTATTTTAGTCTGTCTGTTTTTTGCTAGCTGAATTGACTTCAGACTTTTTGTTCACACTTTCTTAAAATGCAGCACTGAGGTGGTGTTCCTGTGCTTCAGCCATCTTGCAGTCCAGCCCTAGTGAGATATCTGGCTGTGCCATCCTGCTGACAGAGTATGACCTGTGGATTGACTTTGAGTCACCCTGCAGTCCTTGCTATCTATGCTGCTCTGCAATAAAAGAAAACTGTGCAAGTGCTTTTTCTGCTGCAGCTTACTCTCCTGTTTTGAGGGAGGCAGGCTCTATATTTGGGAATGAGGAGTGCCATTGTCTGCCAGAAAGAGCCTTATGCTGTCCAGCCAGCACAAGGTTATTGCCACGGTTATTGTTGCTTGTCCTATTTATTTTTTTTTTTATTTTACAGAGCTGAGGAGCTGCACAGTTCTACCAGCCACTCTTATTTTCCACTGAGAATATTATTTGCCCACTTGCATGCATTTCTAGTACAGCTAACTGTCAAGACAGAAGAAGTTGACACAAAGAGATTCGTCAAAAACTCATATAAAACTTCTTGAGCCGCAGCCTAACTACAATGGTGACTTACGGCTGCCAGTTTTGGATGTTTGACTCCCATTGCCACCCTCTGCTTGTTCCTTTTCAAATTGAACTCCCTGTTTTTAACAGATAAATATGACCATTGCTTGAATGCAAATAATTCTTACCCTGTCATCAGTTGTTAAGACTGAGAATGTATTTTTCTAAGGTGATTTGTTCCCTTTCTCCCTGGCCAGGCTGAATCAAGCCCATGGATTGTACATTGTTCAAGGTGGCCTGATTCTTTGCGTTTTCATGACAAAAGTGTCAAACTTCTGGGCGATATTACACGCAGGCACTGTGTACAGACAGTGGCTATTTATTTCAGTGAGGGAAGAATTTGATGTGTTCTTGTACTATTCAAGACATGAAAGTTGATGTTGGTTTTGTTTGTGGGATTTAGTGATATAATTTCAGCTTCTTCCCAGTAAAGCCATGAAACTGATTTAAGCTTGTAGTTTTTTCAAGGGAGAAAAGTGGGTTTAATCCGTCCACTTATCAAAATCTGGAGGGTCTCATTGATCAGAAGCCTGTTATCTGGAAACTTATAGAACTCTCATAGTTATGGCCTAATAAATTTGGATGATTTGCATTCTGACATAGAGTAGTTTTATCATTACCGAGGAAGTAGGTCTGATATCACAAAATGGTTTCGCTTCATCAAGGTAATATTTAGCAGGATAACTGAATCCTTAAATGACAAAGATATGTGAGCAGTCATAGCAAGGGGCAAAGCAAACCAAGTGAAACTTAAACAGAATTGTTTCTAATTAGCAGAATCCCACACTTTTCAGGAGATTAAAGAGCAAAGTGATTTAAAGATTCAGAGGGTTGGAGGACCTCTTCTCTGAAGACGTGCTATGAAAGGTGGAGTTGTTCAGCCTGGACAAGAAAAGGCTCTGGGGAAACCTTGTTGTGTCCTTCCAGTACTTAAAGGGGGCTTATAAGAATGAAAGGAACTTTTTTCGTGGGTAGATAGTAATGGGACAAGGCAGAATGGTTTTACACTGGAAGAGTAGAAATTTAGATGAGATGTTGGGAAGAAATTCTTTACCCAGAGAGTAGTGAGGCACTGGAACAGGTTGCCCAGACAAAGATGTGGATGTCCCATTCCTCAAAGTGTTCAAGGCCAGGCTGGATGGAGTCCTGAGTAACCTGATCTAATGGGTGGCATCCCTGCTCATGGCAGGGGGATTGGAACCAGATAGTCTTTAAGGTCCCTTCCAAATCAAGCCTTTCTATGATTCTATGAATATTAAATACCTAGATAACAAACACTATACTTGCCTGATGAACCATCAATATGGCATCAGCTAATCCTCAAAGTATGGCCTACTCACCAAATAACCAGTGGGAGTATGCTATCATGATTTTAACCTGTATTTGTGTTGTGTCATCTGAAAAAGTATGCATGTATTACGTGTTTATCCAGGAAATCTGCAATAGTAATAGTTGACAAAAATGTGCAATTACTATGATCTTTGTTCCAGGATCACAACAGTAGCAGTCTACACTAATTGCCATGTACATGAAATAGTACTATAATAGAATAAATTGTGTATTACATCTTTGAATTGTTCATAACAGCATTCAAGCTAGAGTGCAGTCTCCTAGCTGAGAGATGTGTCTACTGTGCAGTTATGCCCTCTGATTGTGGGTGCATGCTGTGACATTTCTCAGCATAGGGGAAGAGCATCCTGCCAGTGTGATGTCTGGCTATGATCTGATGAGAAACTGCTTTGGCAGTCGGAGTGGTCAGACTAATGGAAATATCTGCCTACATTTGTTTTCTCAAAATGTAGAGAGAAGGTCAGATTTAGTCTGCTCTGCTTATACTAGAAAAATACATGCTAATTATCTTACATATATGTAGTTGTACTGCCAAGAAACGATACCAGTATAATACCTGCTAATTGTTATGTGCGAGTGTAAATACTTCAGCTGGAATGGGAACCATCCGGATTGATGCAAATGCAACATTAGAAACTGCTCCACTCCTTTACAGCTGCTCTCTTCCCATGCCTCCAGGCATGTAGCTGTGTTTTTATCAGATTCTGACGGGTTTTCTGCTCCCACATTGTCCCTTCACATTTCTGCTTTTTCATGCAGCTTCTTTGCACCAGACTAAGAAGCAGCAGTGGGCAGGTCTCAAGTCAGGGAAGTTTGGGTGTTGCCAGTAGTTCTTGAACACACCTGGACTTGTTTCTGGGTGCGTTGGCAGAAGGGAAAGGTAATGAAAGGTAGATGCTATCAGTTTTATAAAAGGTGTTCTATTTTGATTTGTGACTGTTGGTCACTGCCTAAGCTGGTAATAATATGCATAGCTATGTTAAGTCCTGCTGGGCTCCTCCTCAAAATGTCCTTCTTTTCAAACCAGTAAGGTCAGCTAGATCTTCTACTTACTTCTGGTGGCTTCCTGACAGTATTAGTCAGCATATGAAGTGCCATGTTTTATTCTTGTCATGGATTCCTATTTCTACCTTGACAGTTTCGGGGTTTGTTTGTTTGTGTTGTTGTTGTTTTGTTTTTAGTTAGTTAGTTTTTTCTTTGTTTTGTTTTGTTTTGTTTTGTTTTTAAGAAGTCATTCTTGTACTATTTCATTCACTGACTCCTATCTCTGGTAGCTGTTGACTGTTTTATAAATACTTGAGAGAGTAAGGCCAGTTCACATGGAAGGTGAACATTTTTGTGAGGCATTATTGCTGCAGCAGAGTGCCCTAGAGGGCACAAGAGCTACAACTTGGAGGTGATCTGAACATGTAATTTTTTTCCTGTTATGCTCTTTGCAATTGATTTTAAACATTTATAAGATACTAGAAGGAAATGCCTTTCTCTGACTAGTTCCTCATCATTCACAGCACTAGGTCACAGTGACCTACCCCCATTATTTACCACACAAAAGGATTGTTTTATTTTTAAAGCGTAAAAGAAAGAGTGGGAAAAAGGGTAAAACTCTCAAAATCATTAGCTGGTTTGCATAAAGGAAAACCAAATATAGCTGGTAGCATAAAACCATTCATTTCCTCTTCAGCTAAGCTAGTTTTCTACATTTGGTCTTACCAAACTTACATAATTGTCTTGCGTTTAAATTACTGAAGTTTATGTTTCCTGTCTTTTAAAGTTGTTAATCTCATAAAATATAATAGCTTATTTAATAGCAGGGCCTAAAACCCTGAGTCCTTTTTAGCCCCATATTGTATAGAGGCAAACATAGAAATGTGCTCCTTCCCAAGGGATTCATGGTCTAAATGTGTGACAAGGCAAAAACTGGGAGGCGGATGGTCATGTACATGTGAAAGAAGCAATCAGCAGAGAAACTGTATTTGAGTCAGTAATTGTGTTAGGCTAGGCCTGAGTGGGTATCTGTATCTAGCAACACAAGTGGAGCCTCAAACTAGTTATAGCAAATTTTTATGTAACAAGATGTGTTGTATCTGAAATGTCATTTCTCTTGAGATCTTGTGCAACTATGCACTTTGGAGGATGGATTCTCGGGTTCCAGCCCTTCATCTGAAAATCCTTGGTTGTATCTGATGTCTTTTTAAAACATTTAACATAGAAACAGCTCTAGAATCTGATCTTGAGGTAGTACTGCCATGGGTCTACAATTCAGAAGGTTCCCTTGCTTATGCTTTGCTCCTTTCCCAGTGGCAGGCTTGAGCAGCCTGCTTCAGACCATGCCATCAAGGACATGAATTTGATAGCTGTGAGATGTGGCTTAGAGACTGAGGGTCAAACTGAACTGGGGATCCTAATTTATGATGGAATTCTCTAACTCTTTGAATACTGTGTAAAATAATCACTGCCTCCTCTGTGGTTTTGACTGGGAGTTGATGTGGATGCTGTCTTCTTGCCTAGAAGTCACTTTTTCTTAGACTTCCATTTACAGAATCAGCTGATAAGTGTAAGCCTGCTTAAATATAGAAGTATTTTCTAGATGTGGATTGTTTCTCAATTTAATATATATAAAGGCTATTTTTTTTAGCTTCCTGGAATCATTCAATTTTTATTGTATCAGTTCTACATGCTTTTTTACATGTTTTTGGATGCTGGTATCAATGAGAAATCCTGCTTGGGACATTAGAAAAATGGAAAATGTCAGATGGTGAGCATGAAGGCTACAGCATACTGCCGTAGGATTTAGCCTGTGACAAAAACTTGACAAGCCAGAATGCTTCCTAAGTATATTCTGAGGTGATTTGGTCTGTTCAGCCTAGAGAAGAGGAGATTGAGGGGAGACCTTATTGCAGTCTACAACTTCCTCATGAGGGGAAGAAGAGGGGCAGACACTGATCTTTCCTCTGTGGTGACCAGTGACAGGACCTGAGGAAATGGCCTGAAGTTGTGTCAGGAGAGGTTTAGGTTGGATGTCAGGAAAAGGTTTTCTACCCAGAGGGTGCTTGGGCACTGGAACAGGCTCCCCGGGTAAGTGGTCACAGCACCAGCCTGACAGAGTTCAAGAAGTGTTTGGACAATGCTCTCAGGCACATGATGTGACTCTTGGGGATGATTCTGTGCAGAGCCAGAGCTGGACTCGATGATCCTTGTGGGCCCCTTCCAACTCAGCTTATTCTGTGATTCTGTGATTGTGCCATCTACATTGCCACGCAGTGCCACTCGCTTGCAGCGTAGCAGCACTGTACACTATGAAATCAAGCTCTTTGTTGGGCCATCTGCTGGAAGCTGTTGCCTCTTGTATTTGCCTGTGAGTCCAAAAATAATTTATTGTCCTTCTGCAGAAATTTGGGCCCAAACATAACAGAACCTTTAAAATACGCTGTTGAAAGACTTTGAATCTTTAGGTGATCTTGGTAAACAGAGGAAGATGGAGAAGGAGAGAGAGGTGAAGATCTCATAAGTTTTAGATATTATGAAATTCTTGTAAGTTAAAATAAGAAAATAAAACTTAGAAAATGAGCAATTAAGTCTAAGCAGCTTAACTCCTGTAATTCTGTCATTCTAACTTACTGAAAACTCTTGGTTTCACATCAGTTCTATGGAAAGGCTCAGTGTTTCTTTGTTTGATTGCTTGTTTGTTTTTTACCCTATCGAGCCTTTGGAAGAGGGCATGGAGAGACACTGCAGGAGTTTAGCAGGCCTTTATCCTTTAAGTATGCCATACCTTTTTACTTCAGGGAGAAATAGTCTGAAAATAGGCTTGGATGTCTATGGAGATTGCTTCAAATATAGGTATTGGAGTGTTTTGTGTATATGCCTTTGGGCAGGATTTAGGCCAGGCAGGATATGTGATCTCAGCTCTGGTATTCAACTGTAGCTTAGTGTGCTCAAAAATCATCTTGCCCTGAATATTTCAGATGCTTCTGATTTGTTTCTATCATACGAAATATTGCTAGTGGCAGGTATTGTTGTGGTATTGTTGTACTGCTCAGAACATCAGCCTCTCTTAATACCAAGAAAATTGGATAAAGCCATAAGCAGTTAAAATGAGTCAATGATTCTCTTTTGTAAAAACAAAAGTAAAAAAACCCAACCCAGCAAAAATCATCCCTTGCCCACCACAAAAAAGAAACCTGCACCAAAAAAACCCAAACAAAAACCAAAAAACCCCAAAAAATCCAACACATTGAAGAGGTTTCTTCGAATTGTCAGGATATTGTACTTTTGTGTTTGACCATATAATGGCATAACCTGCAGCTTTTTGTAAGGAAAATGTTAGAAGTCAGTGTGCTCTCCCTCGCGAACCAAGTTAATCCTTATGTTGTCCAATTAGTTGTCTTTTCCCAAATCCCCCTCTTTCCCCTGCTTGCCTTTCATTCTTCTTGCTCTTCCCATACCAAATGCCTGCAATTTCACATTTTCTCTTGTCATTTTTCACTTGTGTTAACTGTCTTAGATTGATTCAATTTTGTATTCCTGTATTTCTTCTGTACAGTGTCTTTTTCTAAACTTCAGAGTGGAAACTGGCAAGCTTTTATTTGCTACATCAGGAAACATGGGTTGGAAAGAAACACAGTTCTATTCTGTCACTAGTGCTTGTAGCAGCTGAGCATCTACACTAGAAAATACTGTGGAGTACTGTAGAGAGAGATGGTTTATGTTGTGGAATGCTGAAGTTACAATAGTGAATGGCCTGTAAGTTTTAAACCTACACAAGGAGAAAAAAAAATAATCCTACCTTTCCGATTGTATTCCATCGACTGCTTGAAAGATTTGTTCTAAATATCTTGGTCCTGCAATAGTAAAATACTTTGCAAGTGGTTTCTTCATGTGCACACGTAAGTAAGAAGGATACTCTAAGGCATCGACTGTCTACTGCAAACAATGTGGAAATAGAATAACCTCCTCTTGGTACCATTGTGAATTTTAAATTTAGACAGTGATCACATAAATCACTTGAGTAGTATGCTCATCCCCTTGAGCTGAACTGGAATGCTAACCTGCTTAAAGTGAGCATAAGCTTTGCTACAGTGGATTAGGACTCATGTGAAGTGTTTAAACAACAACAGTAAAATCAGAAGACTTTCAAATATGCAGTATTATGGGATATTTTTTCCTTTGTGTTTTCTTTTTCTTTTTTTTCTTTCTGGGAGCCAGGATATTTTAGTATCAGTTAAAACTTTACTGTGTGCTTGTCAGAACTTCACCCTTCAAATTGTCACAAACTTTGAAACCTAAGAAATACCTCTGGCATTGCAATAATACTCTAGATATTGGTTAAGATGTTGTTCTTTCAGACATGTGCTCTAACTAAATGGAAAGCTCAGCAAAATGGTTTTTTTATTAAGAATTTCTGAAGAGACAAATTAATGAGATAATTGTAAAATTAGAGTATAGCAATACTGCAATGCAGATGTTTTTTCTCCTTTAAAAATACAAATATTTTCAGTATTTCTTGTAGTGAGCGAAATGTGAACCATGGGATTTTGTGTGTGCATGCAAACCTACAGTGACCATTAATCACCAAGTCAAGCTCATTTCTGTGAAATGGGCAATGTATTTTGCTGTGGGTTTCAGAAATTGGGCCATGTGCTTTCTTTCATTCTCAGCATCTCTCTGCTTGAGTGATAACTTGAAAAATCTCAGTGTAGTTTAAGTTACAAACCACAAATCCACACAGAATTATGCTTGCACCATTCTTAAAACCTGCAAGGCTTTTCTTGTAAGAGAGTGAAATTTTTATTGGCCTTGAGATCTCTTTCAGCAGAACACTCCTAAGATCTAAGCCAGGGTAGTTTATTCCTGAATTCAGCATCCATAGTCAATGGGGCTGGGAAGGGACAGTACAAGGCAAAAAGGACAGTACAAGCAACATGGTCATCACTGCTGCTGCTGCTTTTTCTGTTATGTGCTCTTTGCGTACATATTCCTTGCAGTTATAATTTTTGGAATTTATGGGTAAACTCAGTCAAGTTCTTACGAAATTTCACTATCTAGCTTCCAGGTTTGAAAGTACCCCTGGCTGTATAGGTAGTTTCATGGTTGTCGTTTGCCTACAAATTCAAGAGGACAACACTGCATAGTGTCTGACCCATAGGTGATATTTAGAAGACTTTCTATTAAAAGCTTGAAATATGATTGAAAATGAAATGGAAGTTTAAGTGGCCTGGATATCTGGTGTGACTAATTGCTAAGGAGAACCTGGGATTCATTCAGCCTCAATTCATTGTGTTGCTCTGTTGCACTTAGAGCAAGTCACTTAAGTTGTCTTGTATGTCATCATTTCATATCCTCCTCAGAACTTAATGTTTGTGCTGTACTTCGAAGATTTATAGCCCTATTCAATCTTACTGTACTGTTGCAAAGGGTTAAGAATGGTTTTGTGCATCTGTTAAAGGTGTGATCAGTACTTTACGTGAAGTGAATAATAAAGCTTATGAAGAATGAGTCATGGTGTGTTCCTGTTTTTATGCAACCTTTTACTGGGGTCATTTTATGCCCTTTTTTGCATTAATTCTATTTTTTTTTAATATAGCTATCATTATTAATTACTAAGAAGAGTCCTCCTTTTAATTTTTGTTCTGATCTCTAATAATCTTACTTGCAGTGTAATTCTGTTTTGATGTCCTTATTCATTTTGTGTAAGCCATGGCCTAAACATTTATGCATACAGTGAAAGTAAAATGAAAAATAAAATCCATGGTCCAGTTATGAAAGGATGGAGATTTCATTTAACAAATTCAAAAGAGGTAGCTTGTTTAACTAAACTTTCAAGTGCGTTCTTAAATGCTGTGAATTCCTTTTGTCTATTTAACAAATTCTGGAGTAGTACGTTAGCTATAGGGTTTTTCTTTAATTTATTATTGGGTTTTCTTTGTTTATTTTGAATCCTCTAGGAAATTCCTATAATTCCATAGAAATTTAAAATGAAAATGCCAAAAAGGAGAGCTGCTGGGAGTCACAGCTGTTGGCAAGTTTTCAGCGTACTCCTTATATCACATCCAATGATAACTGGTTTGATTGTCAGCTTCTGTCTCATATGTGTAATTGGCTTTTGACCCAAAAGTAGACTGTGCCTTTTTTTTCTTTAAGGAAAAGGGGAGCAAATAAATTAGTGAAACTCTTTGCCTATAATGTTAAAATGAGTGCTAAAAACTCAGTCTGAAGTGAGGTATATTTAACAGAAAAGTAAGTGTACAAACTGGCCAATAGTTAATTTTCTCATTGTCAGATAGGATTCGGCATAAACCATTCTATACTTGTTCTTAAACTTGAGTTAAAAGTATCCTTTTTTTCATTGTATTTGGACCTTTTTCCTCTTCTGCTTGGTGGTGATAGTTGGGAGCATGACTGTTAGTCCTACAAATTGCAATCAGACCTTTTAATTAAATACTCTTTTTGCCATCAACTTTGCTTAGCAACATCCTTTTTTTAGGTATTCTGTCTAGTGTGTAAAACAGTGTTCATAAATCAAGGTATGTCACCATACCTTGCTTGCTTCTTGCTTATGCTGTTTAATAGTTTTTATATTACTCTCTTTGAGACAGAAACATGAAGCCTTATACACCTAGTCACTCCAGCTTATTGCACAACACAATTGCCAGTGAGACTCAATCTTTGGCATATGGCTTACCATGCTGGTGTAGATTCTTAAAGTGAATACTATCTACATGGTTGTTATGGATCCAAACAGCAAGTAGTTTTCACATTCCAAAATAACCTGGAATTTAAACAAAATCATTAGGCTCTCAGAAGCTCCTATTAGCATTTTCCATTTCATTTAATTGCTGAAAACATGCTATCTCAATGTCATAAAACCAAAATCAAAATGAAATACTCTAAACCTGCTTTGGCATAGACCATAGGTGTGCTTCAAAACTTTTTTGACACTGAGCAGTTATTTCCCTAGTTACCTTCCTGCGCTGCTCTTGAATGTCTTTCTAGGCTTTTGGTTTTAAAAGTTGTGTTTGTCCTCCACTGGAAGTGTGCATGGGGTGCTGCATTCTCCGAGCAGGCAGGACAGTTGTCGCTCTGATCCGCCTATGGTCCTGCTCCATTAGGAGTTCCCACCCTGAAACTTTCAAACACCACACACAGCCTCTCTTTGTATAACGCGTGAAGTTGATGAGCACTTTTCATAAGAAAAGTCTCCCTCACCCTAAGGATCAAAGAGAAATAACGTATTTTACTCAAACAGTCCAGGGCTTAACTCTTTCTTTCTGGAAATCACAGCTTGGTCTTCCAAGCTGAGCTGAAGATCAGTTGGTTGTAGACGCTACTTCTTTTCCTTTGTTGATAAAAAGTGTTATAATTCTATGCTGTCCCTGAGAGTTTCAGCAAATGCTTAGCTATGAATGGTGGTTTTAATTGCCCATTTAATTTAAATGCCCTGAGGTTTACATTCCCCTCATAGTTTCCTTCTCTTCCCTAACAGGCTTGGCCCTTGTGCTTTTGTGGTACCATTCAAATATTTTCTCTGCTGCAAAGTCTGTTGTCCCATAGCTTTTTTGGGGGTCTTTTTGATAAGTTCAATTCTTCATTGCAATTTAATTTTCAGTGGAACAAACCTCTGATTTCCATGCATTCTTTGTGATGGTGCCCATGTGTTTCACTATAATTGTTTACATATGGTTGTATTAATGCGCTCTCACTGCATTTTGATGGTAAAACTTTGATTACCCTTGCTAGGAGTGGATTCAAAGCCTTTAAGATTCTGTTCTAAGTTCAGGAAAGGAGCAGTTTTGTGAAATCAAAGCTGAATTTGAAAATCCTGTATTGTTTCTATGAATGCTTGGAGTGAAGAAATAATCTTCTAACTGTCAAATTGCACACTTCTCTCTTAGACTCTATAGGGATGAGAAGAAGGAAATGTAGGTAACTATAGTTGTCTTGGGTCTTGGTTCACTGAGGGAATTTAGGAGGAAGAGAAATGAATAATCAGTTTTCTTTACAAAAAGTACATAGGCATTATAATAATGTTGAGATTAGTTATTCTATCAAACTTTCTTGAGTTTAAGAATTTTTTATGTATCAGTATGTCAGCTCTTGGATTCTGTCATCACATTACTTCTTGTAAATATCAAACTTGTCATCAACAACATGAAGAATGTAAGCAGGTAAGATGCTATGCACCAGTTAACATTTAATGAATGTTGTTTAACAATTCTTTGACATCTGACTAATCTCCCTGATTTGTGAAGCACCTCATCAGTAGCTAAAAGGCACAGGTTGTTTCCTGAGTGGTAAAAACAAGCTGACAAAAGGAGAGATTTTGATTCACGGCTGAAAATAGGCTGTTTGGTTTGAAAGAGTTCTATGGTCTTGCCAGTTGTACAAGAGTTTTCTGGAAAATTACTATCTTTCTATTAGCTAAGGATAGTGTTGTCTGTTTAGTTGATTATGCAATCCATTATCATGTGCCCATTCATGTCTAGATAGAGGTTCTTAGTCATAGTCATCTATTAGTGAGGCCACTTTGGGTCACTGGCAGAGAGAGTTTTGTGTTCTGTTTGCTCCACCACTTTTATAGACCATATTGGATACTTTTTATTTCTTCCTGGTAGCTAGTGATCATGAGCTGTTGTAGATGGTAGTATCCTTGTTCCTGGCAGGCTTTCTGCTGCCTGGCCTATGAATCACAACAAAATAAATTTGCCTTAGGTTTTACAAAGTGTTGTACAGAATCATAAAATAATCGATTGAAAGAGAGATCCAGAATTCTTCAGCCCAGCCTTTCTCTCTATCAGTACAGGTCAATATAGATCTATAGCATGGTATGAAATATTTAACACCCAGGTTTGGCTCATAAATGCATAGGAAGCTTTGATCTTTATTGGCCATGTCTTCAGGAGCAGCATATGGCTCTGCTGGGCAGGTAATGCAATGCCAATATAATCTGTCTATGTTTATATGGTTCTTTAGTACTAAAAATCTTGCAGGAGCCGAGGGTGAAAGTTCAGTACCCAAAATTTCCCATTTCTGTAAGTTTCCTGTTCCTAGCTTGTGTGTTAAATGTCTTCTGATTCCTTACCTCCGGCTTTCAGCCCCAAATGCTAGCAATCTGCCTCCTGTTTAAAGAACCTAGAAGAAGAAATAAACACACTGGTGTATTGCTATATATTTATATTTGCATATATCATATGTGCTCTGGCAATACAGAGACATTGATATTCCCTCTAGAAGGAAGTCTTTGTGGCAATTCCCTAGGTCTGTTATAAGAGAATTTTTTTGTTGCTGTAGATTACACTGTTCTGCAGGTGCCACTTTCTCATTTTAGGGTTTTTGTTTTTAGGACAAGTAAAATAATTACTGGATAAGAAATGTTTTATGATTGGGACCTCCTACAGCTTTATCCTACAAGTTGCTTGGGCAGGCACAGGGATGTTGAGGTACACAGTTTCAGTAGACACTGTTCAGCCAGCACTGAGAAACCATGACAGATTGTTCTCTGCATGGAACAGGTCTTTTTCTTCCTTGTAGAAATCGAGGATGTGTAGCCTTTTGTATGATCAGAATCTGAGAAATCAACCTATCCAGATGCTTCAAAACTAATTAAGGACAGGGAGTGAGCAAAACCAGCTCCTGGTTCCTGCCGCTGTCAATGCCCATAAATCATCTGTGTTTTTACTTTTGAAGCAGGACAAGAGCATGAATTTAATTAATGGGTTTGACTTGCTCTGGAAACACACAGTAGAGAAATCGCCCTACCCACACCTTTCACAGATGCTGTAAACATACAAATGTTATTGTGTATTTACTCATGAATGCTTTCCAGCATCATTGTGCTAGATACAGTTGAATGCCTCAGGCAGGTGGCAAACCAATGACTGCAACAAATCCATGTTCTTCGGGCACCCAGATCAGAGGAGCAGCAGGTTAGCTCCTGTTTTCTTGGTTCCAACCAACTTCTGCTTAAGAAAGGCATTAGTAATGACTGCTACAGAAAACTCTAGGGGAAAACAAAAAGAGTGGATTTGTCTGTTTTCCATGATTGGAAATTCAATTATAATATGAAAAAATACCAAGTAGACTTATTTTTTATTTTATTTTATTTTTGGTTAAAAAAAGGGAAAATCTTGTTTTTTTTAAAAAAACTGTCTCTGCAATGGATCACCAGAAATGTCTCTGCATTGTTTGATTTTTATTGTATTTTAAGTTCTACCTTGTTAAGTGCAAAGAGACACAGAAACTCTTAGGCTGGATCAGACCCCCGTTCAGTGCTGTAGTCAGCATCAGGTACCTCAGAAGAAATTGTGCAAACACCCCTGGTATTACAGGGAGCTGGAATTAGCTAAAATCCTCAAGCATCACTATGATGCTTATATCCTGACAAAATCCATGATCTTTGTTTTTTAAAAATTCATGCCAAAAATATTCATGACAAATTTAAGCTAAAAAATGCTTATTATTTTCTACATTTTAATATTTAAACACACTTATAGCTGCACTGGCCAGACACTGACACCAGTAATTCTGGGAAATATTTAGAAAGAATGCCAGGCACTGAGCGACTGGTCTTTGTGTTTGCTATAAGAGAACATTTTTCCATCTAACTGTAGAATAAATATTTTGCCTTTCTATCTATGTATAACATCATCAATTGAAGACTTCGATAATTTTAAAAATTGTAATTACAGCTATATTTGACTGCATTTTATAATGTAAAAAAAAATTATCCTCCTGGTTTCATCATACGCAACTTTATGTAAAGGCCATTTTGCACACTCTGGGGTCTTATGTAGGGGTGATTGGAAAAGTAAACCATCATCCCATCTGCATTACTGGATAAGGATATTTTCTGTATAGGGAATATAGAAGAGGCTGCATTTTTCCTACTCCTTTTTACCTGGGTTTGCATTATGTATTAATATGAACTGAAATTTACTGCTCTTTAGCCATCATTGCTGCATGTTCTACTGTGTCTTCTTCGTGGCACTGGGCCTTCCTTCAAAGGGAAGAAAGTTGTTTGGTCCTTAAGCTTGGTAAAAGTTGGACAGTGAATCACTTGTACTTGAGTGTTAAACTTGGGTCTATATTGTTTTATTACTTGATTGCTGAAGCATCTGACAAATTAAAGGCAAGGCCTTATCTGCAGTCATACCCTGAGTTTATCTGTTCACAGAATCATGGAATATTCTGAGTTGAAAGGGATCCACAAGGTTCATTGAGTCCGGCTTTTAAGTGAATGGCCCATACAGGAATTGAACCCAGAACCCTGGCAGTATTAGCACCATGCTCTATCCAGCTGAGCCAATCGCACCTGTCTTGACATTGTGCCGGGAGCTTCATGGGGATGCACTGGGAGAAAGGCTTGTTTTCAGCCTTTGTGCTGTAGGGGAAAACACTGAGGATCAGAGCCTGACTGTAATGCTGTGGTGTCATCAAGCAGTAAGAGGTGACTTACAGCTGGGCAGAGCCAAGGATGTGCTGTAAGCCTGACCTCATGTTTCCCTGATGCTCTGCTCCCTGCAGGCCCTCTCTGTAGAACTGCTGTGAATCTTCTCTTGGCTTGCCATTACTGGGGAGCTTGCGTTGTCATGTGTTTACTGGTGGAGGGGGAGATGTGTGTGCTGTAGATGTCTCTTTCCACTACGTTTTTCATTGAAACTGTCTGAGGTGGCATGTACCAGCTAATGCAAATATATCCATATGATTAGCTAGTCTTGCCAGCTTTTATCTGGGTTGTAGGTATCTTGCTTAGGGCCTGTTTCTTAAACAGTATTTCCAGGCATTCAGGCATCTCCCAGTCTCTGACTATTTTCAGGCAGTGGTGACAAAGCAATGTCTAATTTAGCTACAAAAACTAGTAAGGTTTCTGAAGAGTGTAATTCACTGTCATAAGCACTTCTGTTGGCAAAGAGCCATGGGGAGCCACCTCTAGAAATAGGGTCTCCCTCTCATGTTTTTGAGGATGTGGTAATGGATGGCGTTAAATCATGGGCTATAATTTAGACAGTGAGAAGTTTGCAGACTGATCCTGTAAGTAGAAAAATCCCTTGAGGAAACACATTATGTCTATAATCCTGTCAGTCAGAAGATTAGGGAGTCAGTCAAGAACTAACTTACACAAATGGCTTAATAGTAAAGATTGTGCTAATAGAGGTAAGAAATTTAGCTGAAGTATTTTGCTGAAGGCTATGAAGATTGGGTAACTTTGAAACATGGTATTTATTTTCCAAAACATGTAGTAGAAAAATGTTCTGAGCTATAATTAGTTGAACATGATGCTTCTATTGCAACATTAGGAATAATTGTAATTAGGTAAATTTGTGGTTGAAAGAATCCCAATGTGCTTAGCATTCAGTTATGTATTTGGATAACATATGTAGCCTTTAGGGCTCAGATTTCAGAGCGGGACTTGTTCATTATGGTTTGTAATTGTGTGAATATTACACTGACGCAATTAAAGAATGGGCCAATGTGAAACAGAGGTACTGCAGATGATATTTTGAATTCTCAGCACTAGGAAACACAGACTTGGGAGCAGGTTTTCATCATCACTTTTGTTATAAGCATATATATATACGTATATAATCCTACTCACTGTAGCTAGACTGTGGAAAGTCCTACACTACCAAATCTAGTCTTTAATAATGTACATTCCTCTAGAAAGATAAGTGAATTGCAGTGGCTGCTGCTTCTTCCTTCTGCTTTTTGTAGGGTGCATCCTCCTTTCGAGAATGTGTTTTTCTTGAGACAGTGGAACCAGGTTTTGTCTTGCATCAGAAGTATGATACTGATACTGTTCCACTGACGAAGAGTGGAACAAATGGATGGGCCTTTGTTCTGTAGTTGACACACATTTAGGTAGCTCATCTTACGTCAGTGACCGGTGTAATTGAGCCTTGCTAAAAATGACACATATATTTGGTTTACTATTTGTTATGAAATACTTGTACCCACAGTGTGAACTCTCCTGTCACATCTAGGGGATACGGCTTGCAATCCAGGAGAGGTTGGCTGACAGCTTTCTGGTGTCTGCATTGGAGCAGCAGGAGCACTTAGTCCTGGAGAGCCAGGACTGGAGCAGGTGAAGTGAGGTGAAGTGCTAATATGAGGCTTACTCAATGCTTACTTCTTTCCTGAAGTTCCCCAACTTGTGTGTGGGAGGTGTAAAGCTATACCCAAACGTCAGAAAACCCCATTGCCAAAGTAGTAGATAGCTCTACCCTTTTCTCCTTCTGCTTTCTGTGCATGCAGAGACCAGACTGTTGTGGGGCACCTCCTCTGGGGAGTTTTTTCTTAAAATTTAGTGTTCACATAAGGGCCTAGAAAGCACATAAAATCCTGCTGCAGCTGGCTTCTCCTCATCCATTTGAAAGTTCTAGCTCTAACATTGGTATTATTTTCATCCTCCAAACAAATAAAAGTTCAGGAGGAGGCATCAGAATTGCGTCGTCTAAGCAAAGCAGAAGTAGCAAAGATGATTTTGAAAGTCATTTCAGCAAAGCAGGCAGTAACAAAGATTTTCAAAATGAAAACAGTTCCCTAATGTGGTCTCTAATGCCTTTTCAAAGTGGGTAGTAAAGGTGTTTTTCAGACAAGCTACTGCAATTCAATTAGACTGACCTAATTTTTATTTCTTCTCTTTTTGCTACAGATTTCCACACTGATACAATTTAGCTTTCCTAAGATGATGTTATGGCTTGGATGGGATTTGGATACAGCACTGTTAATTGACAGAGTTTAAATACTGGACATGTTCCCTAAAGCTTGCCTTGTCTATATGCTCATTTGAGCTAAAAAACTTAAAAAGGACTTTTTTGATTTGGGCAGATGAACCTTTTTAGAAGGAAAGTAAACGTTGTTGCAGCCCAGGGCAAATGCTACTGGGTATGACTTATGCAATATATATATATAGTTTTTCAATTAGGAGTAGAGGTTATAGGCCCACTCTTCTATATTTGTATCATTCTCTTTGTGCTGACTGCTCACAGTGACACAGTAAGTGGCACAAACTCTCACTAAACACCTATAAACTCAGTCGTGTGCATCACATCCCACAGTTAGCAGAACTGCATTTTACGCATTTTAAGCAGCTTTATCTAGAAATAGAAATTCTTACTGGGCTTTCTTCAGCAACTTCTGTTTTCTTTATTTAACCTAATTAAATGCTGATTTAAAATGCATTGATGACATCAACATTTGAATAAGATTATGGAGTGATGGTTCTAGGTTCCAAGCCTTTGAAATAAATAAAAGTTCTTTTCAAAGCATGAAATTACTCTTTCTTGCAACCCATTCCTTCATTTAAAATCGCTAATCCTATGAGACTGACAATCCAAGCAATTATTTAAGCCTGAAGCATACTTTGGCTATAGAAATGGCACTGCTGTGAAGCAAAAATAAACTAATAAATAATCCAGTTTTAAATGAGCACATCATTCTTATGTACAGAATTGCTTCAGTTTAACTGTGCCAGTGCAACACCACCCTTTTTTTAGAGCTGTGTGTAGTACACATTGGTCTTTCCACGAAGTGCTTTGGCACTGGTTTTGCAGCTGAAGCAATGCTACTGTGGCATTTAATACAGGTTGGATTGCCACGTTTCCAGTGCCAAGAGACCCCTGTCATGTGCTGAAGTGAGACTGCCTTCCTTGGTAGGTGTTGGTATTTACTTTCAAAATGCATATACAAGATTGAAACCGAAGAGATAGTTTTAAATGGTGAGAGCCATCCTCCCTGTTTGCAGTCTTTGATCTCTTCATATGTAAAGAAGGTCTGAAATTCAGTTATTTATTTCTCTGTTGTGGTTTTAATTTACTAAATGGTGTGATTTGTATGTATTCCAGGGATTTTAGGCAGACAGTGCAATGCAAAGGTTATTATGACCCTGTATTTCTTTTGATTTTACATTCACAAATGCTATGCATCACATCTTGAATGAACTTCATCGAAATTTTGGAGTTGCTGAGGATGGATAAGTCTAGCAAACACTTCCTTTTTCTGCAATGCACTCAGAGATGACTGATACCAGTCCTTCAGTCAGGTGATTTCATTCTTTCAAGGGATGGTTCCTCAGCTTTGACAAAACCTTTTTTTTAATGCTAAAATCAGTTAAAATTCTGGAGCTCTATTAAGCATCCCAAAGCAAATGATGCAGTGCTTGTCTTTTACAAATCACATTTAACTGAGGGCCTAAGTGATTTATGGGAACTAAGAATAAATATTACCTCCAATAAGGACTTTTTTCCCTCTCAGCTCTTCAAACTCTTTCTGAGGTGCTACTGACTGGCATGCTTGTATGGACCAGGAGCTGGAGCCTGTAAGGTCTGTGCTGTCCCTTGCACTGCAAGGCGTTCTAGGTCTTTTGTTGTGGTGATTCACCATATACACTTCCCAGATTTTGACGTCTAGAGGCATTCCTATTTACTGTATATATTTTTTCAAATGGCATGTGTTAATAAGGATGAGTGGGGAAAGGTAGGTCTGATTTACAGAAACCACAAAGATGTAGCTTTGTTCTGGTTGAGGAAACATAATTTTCTTGTGGTTTCTTTTTAAAATTCTTTATGAAAAGACCATTTCACCTTTAACTTTATAGCATGATCCTTGTGATGGTCTTTACCTATCTGAGAGAGCCTTGAGGCTCTTGGGCCCCTGGAAGAAATATCAGGGCTTAGTTTTTGTGCTCCTTCCCAGTTTGATATCCAACTGGGCTGCTGTCCCAGTTTGGATCACAGTTCTGGAAAAATGAGATGGTGAAGTGACAGGAAAGTGGTTGAGTTACTAATGGAGACCCAGACAGCTGCTAGATTCTATCAAATCCTTCCTTGTTCATGTCAAAAAGACATCAGAATTCATTTCAGCTGCGATGGACAGGCAAATCTGCATGCAAATTTAGTCAGTGCTCTCCTAACCCTTCTGCTATGTGATCAAGTTTCAGTCTACACATCTCATTGTGATGAGGTGAGGAAGGGGTCTGAAGGAATAAGATATTTTTGTCCTTTACAGGAAAGATGGCCTTTTCACACTGTGTTATCTGGCATATTACCTCCCGAAATCCTTTAATTGTATCAAGCAGTATGTTTTTATTTTCTCTGTAGCAAAATGTTCTTGCAAAAGTGACTTATGAGTGACTTGCTGTGTAGTTTCCTGTCACAATTAAATTTCTGTGATGCTGAACTGCTGCCAAGAGTCAGGCCTTTTCTCACCTATTCCTTATGCTGTATATATTCAACAAAAAAAAGTGAACTTGAAGATTCACAATGAAAAAAAGCGCTGAAAAGACCACCAGTCTGCTGTGGCTAGAGTTTAACCCGAGTTCATAAGGTGAGAGCCTGTGATCAGAGGCCTTGACACCTGCAGAAACCATTGCATTGTCCTGAGACAGCTGGAGCTGAGGGTATCTCTAAGGTGTCCCCTTGGCTCTGAGTGCAGCACTGAAGTGGCCCCTGACAATAGGGAGGAGTGGTTTTCCCCAGAGGTGAGAGAGAGAGAGAGCTCTCTGCTGAATTCCTCCTTTCTTCCTGTAACAAAGGTTGTGTTTGCTAGTCAGTTCCTTTTTCAGGTGGTGTTTAATAGCCAAAACCCAACACGGGAGTTGGCAAAACAAGCCTGTGGCTTAATATGCAATGCCTGTACTTGTGACATTGTGTTAAAACACCAGCGCTGCTAAAGCCTGAATTGGGAGAGGAGAGTGAAAACTCTTCACCATTGTTGCCTCTGGAAAGGGATACTCTGCACGTGATGCTGTACAAAAGGAACAAAGCTTGGCTAGTTCGAGCTGTATTGAAAGATCTGGTTTAGGTTTTTTTTTAAAATTTATTACTTTTTCAGATAGGAAAAAGTTTTTCAAATGTGAAAGAACAGTGGAAACTTGGGAAATGATATCTCCATAGGCAAAGCCTAAGAAGAAGGAAACAGGTGGCAAACATCAATATGAGGGAAACTACCTGTGTGTTTTGGGTGGAGCAATGACTGGGGAGGACAGCTTTGTGATTAACAGGCCTGACTAACTCCCAGCAGTCTAGTTGTGGCTTCCTGCTGGCACTGCCCACCTGTGCTCTCTGTTGTCCTAGTAGTGGGTGCGCTGCAGGAGTGGTCCACGGGACACAGCTCCGGTCCAGCCCCAGCTGCAGTCGAGAGCCACTCCATGGCAGAACAATTCACAGTTTCCTACCTAGCTGTGTGCGATATTAGTGTTTTTACATGTAAGACTTTGCCTAGCAAAAACTCTTTAGTTGTATTAAGTCCTGTTACTGGGCTTGACAGCAGCATGCTGCTGGTAGATCCCTTCTGTCTGAGCCAGGTAGCTTGACAGCTGCTTTTATCCAAAGCAACTTAAAGTTCACAAACCTGACGTTTCCTTGATTTTGGAGGGTCCCTGCTGCTCTGGGTGAGCTCTGAGCCACCTCATGCCCAGTGCAGACACTAGAACACACTGCTGCCGAAGCCACGTGAGGCAGTGGTCACCACAGGTTGTGTGATAACCTCCTGATGACACCCATCACTTGGGATTTCAGGTACCTGCAATAATGTGCCTCCTAAACCCAAAGGGATTAAAACCCAGAGCATTTATTTCTCAGGGATAACGTATTCTTTAATAATAAGCAAGATGGGATTAAGTTGTGCCTCCTTATTCTCCCTAAAGTAAGGATGTGCCAGAAGTCTGGATCCAGTCTGGAACAGTCTAGGTAATCTATAAATGTTTAAATATGTTATGTGTTATTACGTGTTCCTGGGACAGCCAAAGCAGTGAGGCCTTTGTCACTTACGGTGCCTGTAGATGCTGCTGTAACACAGACAAGGAAATGCTGCAAACCCCTGATGGTAGCTCAGAGACGAGGCACCTATAGCCTCCTTACGTGGGGAAATCCTGCAGGAAGGGAGAGGGCAAAACCCTGAAGTGTAATGGGGACTGGGTAATTGTACGCTGTGAGTAACAAACACCTCAGAGTCTTACAGGTGTCTCACCTGGGTACTTCAAAAAGGCCATTCATGGAAAGCTTTGTGGTAATCAATGGCAATCTTGCTTCTGTACGGAGATCTTCAGGCCTCCTGGAAAACAAAAGAAGTGGAAAAAGTAGTAAGGTAGATCTCGGGCTCTGTTTCAGGCAAGCCTTTCTTACCAGACCTTTCAAAAAGGTTTATTGACATGCAGGCTAAATCATATTTGTGTTGTGTTTTGCTGGACTAGAAATAGTGTGTTCCTCAGTGAGAGAAAAGTGAATTGGCTCCATAAAGAGAAGATTTTCTCAAATCAGGCATTTCTAGCCTTTATTTTCCACATAGGTGCGGGTTTTTTTCCCACGGGAGTTAAGTACCAAAAGATCTCTCTGTGTGGGAAGGTGGCACGGTAGGAGGATGAAGCTAGTTCTGCAAACATGCTTATTTCAAATACCACCCTAGAGAGAGGCTGCAGATTTTTGGAGACTATGTTCCATGTGGTAGGTGGGAGGGGGTTTCTGTGCTATTGATTAATTTCAAATTGTGTGGGATTTTCCTGGCATAAATGCATAGAGTCTTTGCCAATTTAAACTTAATTTTCCGTCTGTCAAAGGAGCTGCAAAAGCTGTGTGAAGAGGAAGTTTTGGGGATGAAGACTCCAGTATCTGCAGACCTTGGTGGAGTTACCCTTTCCATTTTGTTTGGGAGAAGGAGCATGACTTTTCCTGGGCAGTACTGTATTAAATCATGTAGTTTCTTTTGCAAGAAACTTTCTTTTCCAAAGCCTTAGTTAGGCAACTGTATGGAGCACAAAAGGCATTTTTGTGATGTCTTTGAATAATATGCTGGGAATGCCATGGAGATGAGGAAAACCAAAACAACCTGAATAAAGAACAAACCCTTCAGGGTAATGATAGACTTGTACAGGTAGGGAAACAGAAGGCCAAATCTAGAAAACAGGAGGCTCTTGATGGACTCAGTCCTTGTATTAGAGAATTTGTGCCATTATCTAGGTAAGCTGTTCAACTGTGTTAGCACTGCACTACACAGTGAGTTCTGTGGACAGAGCAATATCGCAGGTTGTAGGAATGTGAGATAAACTAGAATTACACAGGCCAGAAAAAAATCTGTTGTACTGAACAAAGAAATCTCAGTCTATGATTAACTTTATTTCATGTCAAGAGCAGAACATACAAATCTAGGCTCTTTCATGGCATGATACTGAACAATACAAGCCCTGTAGCACAGAGCATACCACTGCTGGATTATTTGTCCTAAATGTATTTTAGAGAAATTCAGTCGGGTTTAGTTTACGTTAGCAAACACTCATCCAATGCAGCTGTTACAGCAGCGCAAACCACAGGTTTGCAATAAGCCGTGCTCCTGGGGCTCATCTCAAATACTGGCCTTATGAAACAATTTTTTTGCACATTTGCCTTTTTTGCATCAAGCTAGAGTGATAGAGAATGGAAAAGAACTTCAGAAAATAAGAAGAATCAGTGGTTTACAAACATCATAATTGTTTGACAAAGGCAGTTTTAACATGTGTGGCAGCTTAGCAGGCTAAAGAATCAATAGATTTGGGGGGAAAATATAAAACCTTAGCTCCTTGAAGGGCAAACAGAGCCCACAGGGAAAAGAGACAATGTTGGTTTCACTATTTCAAAGAAAATTTAGGTGGATAGAGGAAAAAAGTTAGTTAGTTAGTTAGTTTGTTTGTTTGTTTGTTTGTTTGTTTTTTTCTGTGGCTGGGAGAACGGAAAANTTAGTTAGTTTGTTTGTTTGTTTGTTTGTTTGTTTTTTTCTGTGGCTGGAAGACTGAAAACTCTTTTGGGAAGATTTCAAGGTTATAACTGGATTTTCAAATTGGAATGCAAACAGAAGGAAAAGATACTGAAACCTGTTTATAAATAGCTTGAGTTTGCAAGAGTTACAGCCTTGGTTTGTTACTGCTAGCCCAAAGTGAGTCCTACACAAAGGAGAAGGTATGACCCACAAAGCACATGCTATAAATTAATTGTTCAGACAAAACCTGTATTTTCCTGGCAAGACTGAAACAGAAGATGATGAATTAACAGCTTGGCAACCTGCTTAAATTCATAGCTCCTAACAGGTCTGAGAATCAGACAACTCTGCAAAGGGCACAGTGTTTGGGCTAAGGCATACACAGAAGAATGGATTTTGAGAAGTTTAAAGTAAAACCTGAGGAACAATATACTTGGTGCAGAAGAGTCAGGTTTGAAAGAAAGATTTGATTTTGCTCATTTTAAAAGACAAGCAAACTTCACCCAGTTGTTCTGTATGGAAACAGTGATAAAAATAATTTTATTGCTTTCATCATTATTCCTTATCTTTGTTGCTTTTCAATTGGATCATAACATCAAATCTAGATAAATAATACAGCTTGCATTGTGACACCTGGAGAAGATGCTTTCCTCATCAGAAGAATTTTACATGTTATGGGAGCAAATTTGATTTATTTTGTGAGCAAAATAGTAATATTTTTAATTATGTAGGGTATTGGTGGTCCAGAGTTCGCATAAATGCCTGGCATGTTAGGGGCACCAACTGTTTATTATCAAGTATTTGAGTGAATGTTGAGAATGGGGTGTGCCTGGCTCAGGCAATTATTTCTGAGACGGTCTTGCAGCCTGTAATCTAGAAGTGCTTAGACCTAGGCAGCTGTGGGGATGTTTGAGAAGGATCAAATATGTGCACTAAAATTAGGAATCCTTCTAAAACAGTATAAGCCATATAAGTCAGCTTCCTTATCAGATTTTATCTGTGTCTTCTCTCATATCAGACAAAGCCTGAAATTTATTAATACACCTGATGCATTTATTTTTCCTTCACCCTTTTTTTGGGAGGTGGTGGTGGAGTGGGTGGTGTCTTTTCCCCCAGTTTCACTGCTCAAGATGCTTCTCCTACACAATGCTGCTTTTACATAACAAGTGTGGGAAACATACCAGGATGCTTCTTTTAACCTCATTGTTCCTGAGCATTTCACATAAAAATTTGTCATCAGAGAGCAGAAAAGCATAGTTACAGAAGACTGTGAAAATGGATAACAAACCTTTTGAAACAGAAAAATACTGAAAACAATTAGAAGTCACACTCAAAAATTTTCAAGCAATTACTCTGATACAAGACTTTAATAAAATACTTTACTACTTCTATGTGATATGACTTTTTCTCTTACATGAGTTCTTTTTGATTCGAAGGGGTTTTCTTTGCTTTTAAATACAGCACGTAGATTAAAGTGTAAAGCATAGAGATAATCTAGAGCTCTTTAGAGTGCAGGTGAACTTTTCCATTTGGTTATTTTAAACCAATTTCCTTCACAGACATTGAGTGATGATGGGTGGCTAAGGGAATGATTAGACACAACAATTCATGAACAAGAGCAAAGAGCTTTTACGTTATAATTACAATAATTATTTCTCAGAACAAGGCAGATCCAAAGTATTGACCACTGTGTCAAAAAGGTCCAAATGTTGCTAAAATGTGATAATGGTGAGATAGCAGTGTAATACAGCTACATTTTTGTATTATTATTGAATTGCTGATCTTGATTGCATTTGCAACCTTTTTTAGTCTCTCAATAAAACAATACTCGAAAACTATAGGAAAGGATTCATTGCCTTAAAAGACTAAGCTTGTCTGGCATCAAAATAGCTTAGTAATTTTTTTTCTTCTTTTAATCCTGTGCAAAGGAATGGGCTATATTCACCAAAATTACCAGTGAAGATTGCACTATCAGGTGTGATTTGCTGGACTGTGTTTTGCCTGTGGAATTGTTCCTGATGCTGTATGCTAACAACATACTGACATTTCCAGCAGAACTCCTTGTTCCAATGACTACAAATGGTGTGTCTCAGGTCACACTATCATAAAACAAATACGTGCTGCTTGTGTTGGAACTTTATTTATTGGTCAATCTGACATACTGCCCTGTGACAAGAAAGTGACTGGGTTGGATTTTTAAAGAGTGCTAGTCTCTAGAGGCAGATTTGGCTCTTAAGGCATTTGGGAGACTTGGATTCAAATTCTGCCTCCTACCCAGAGGTGGGGGCTGCTTTACCTCCTTGCTTCTCAAACCTGGCTTTCCCCCACATGGCAAATCCGGGTAGCTATGTGCTCTGGGATAAATAGGTTCTCTCTCACTCTCCAGGAGGAAAGTCCAGCCACACTGATTTCAGTGGTGCCATTGTAAAGCTTTATTGTGGAAGGATGGCAGGGAAATGAAAGAAAGCTGAGGCTGTAGTTCGATGGATACCAGGTGCTGGTATTGGCTGTGAAAGCAGGAAGCTGACCTTTCCATAGCTTCTAGCTTTTTGCCCTTGGCTTTCCTCTGTTTTCTTAAACTGTCTTTGAGGTTTTTGGATCATCTCTACCCTAGCAAATCCCTATGTTTTTACTCTATATAAACATAAAGTGAATGGAAATGTTTTTATAGAAGGTAGTTAATGGGATAATTGCACTGAGCAATTAGTTTTTAATGTATATTGGTAAATATGAACTAGTTGTTCAGCAATCTGTGTGCATTCATCCAAAGCAATGGAAAATACTCCCAAGTGATTTTAATTTAAAAAGAGATGGTAAAGACAAAAATTGGACATGGTTCATGGCAGTAGCTCCTCGGGCCCCTGTTAGCCTTCCATTCAGGACTGATGGCTGTAGTTTTTGTTTCATTTACACTGAAAATGAAATCTTATGTTATTCTTGGTATTTATCCCTTTATCCACATTCGCCCCTGAAATGGTGCCTGGCAGCTGAATCTGTATTATCTTTTCTGTGCAGACATAGCCTATTCATTACTAATGCTCAGTGGAGAGATGCATGTACTCTGACAACAAAATTCAGGGCCGATACCAAGCCGTGCAACATCTGCTAAATTCACACGGGGAAAGGGAATATAAAAACAAATACACAAAGGGCACAGCTACTGAGATGGTAAATATTGTTTTTTCCATGCCACACCCAAACCAAAAATAGAGACAGAGGAGGCCTGAACAAAGCTTGATTCAGGTTCCTGACCGCTGACAGTAACTGCTTGTTTTCCACTGAGCTGTAAGTGAACGAGACTGCCAGCTTACTTCAAAAGCATGAATTAGCCTGAAACTTAAACTTCTTTCACTGTGAGTAGATCAGAAGCAGATGAGAAGAACAGCTCCATGGAAATGTGTAGTGTTAAAGTCATGTTAATGTGATTGCTATCAAGCTTGCTTGCCATAAGACAGGAAGAGTGGATAACACTTTTTTGGAGGAAATAAGCTTCCTGTACTGCATGTGGGACAGCATGGATTCACTGGCTGGACAAGTGGAGCAGCTGGCAAGGGAGTCTGGATTGGCTGCGGGCAGCAGTCCCAGGACTGGGAGGTGCCCTGGCACAGTGGGCCTGGGTCCTGGTGGGGGGATTTCTGCACCAGCTCGGCTGTGGGAAGGAGTACACAGCCCAGAGGGGAGAGGAGGAAATTGCTGGGTGGCTGTGCCAGGGTATAGGTGGTGCTTTCTGCATCCTAGGCTGTTGCACAAAGCTCAAGTGCTTAATAAAGGTGCTCAGGTAGATAAAACTGGGCACTCCCAAATCTACTGCTGATAAAACAGAGTTTCAAAGCAGCTGTGGGTTGAAGGGGGAAGTGAGTGTAAGAAATACAGTCCAGTCAACACATACAGTCATTGCAATAAACTCAGTGGGGAGGGTAGGTAGTTAGGGGAGGAACAGACCTGCAGTCTGATGGGTCTTCAGGACTGTGGACATGTGGCTCCACATGGCTCATTTGGGTCACTCTCTGCCTCTCCTGCCTGAAAGCTGCTGTCAGATACTCTGCATTAGAGTGTACCATAAGAGGATATCAGTGCTAACCTGCCTGGAAAAGTGCCTTAACATCCAGATGCACCTGCTCTGAGCATGGCAAATTGGGCAGATGTGAAATAATCTGTTTTATTATGGTCTGGAGAGCTTCTGTCCAGCACAGGCAAACCTGTGCTGCTGCCATGCTGTTTTTGCTGGCAGCACTGTTCTGGGTAGCACCAGCACTGCTTGCATCAGGTTATTTTTTGCATCAGGACTTTTCTCCTGTCCTCTGCTGGCAGTGTGAAGATTTGATACTATTCCCACTGGAACCAGTGAGAAGAGTTCATACTGAAAGGGTTTTCAGTCATTGGGTGAGTGTTACTCTTGACATGGGGTACACTTGTGCTTGTTACTCAGCTCTTTCAGAAAAGCAGATTGCCTGCAATAGCAAGGCACTGGACCTCGTTTACATAAAATCATACAACTAACTGCTCTTTAATAGAAAAACACAATTATATTAAAAAGTTGGAAGTGATACAAAGTTGAGCCAGGTCGAGCTGGTAACATTAAAAAGAGTAAGCCCCAAGGAGAAGGCTTAGTCCTCCTTGCTATCCTAAATGGAAAAGTAACTTGTGTGAATTAATAATAGAATATTCAACTAGAAATATTTTTCTAACCATAAAGCATCTGTGCCTTTGCAGCAAACATCTGTGATAAAAGTGAAAAAAAAGGGAGTTAAATAAACTTGTAAAAAAATGGCAGACAGAAAAAAATGCACACAGAAAAACCCAGTTTGAGCCTTCCACCCCCCCCCGCTTCCTGCTGTAAGTGATTAAATGTTTGGTTTCTAAGCAATGTATTCAGTTTTTAATAAAATTTTAAAGTTCCTCCATATATCTAAGTGAAAGTGAGGAGAGCTCACAGGAAAATTGCTGCCTTTTTTTCCCCATTTTCCAACAATCCCTTTTGACTTTCTACCGTAACTCATTTATTTTGTCCATTTTGATATCAAACTTGCAATAAGTAAAACTACACTGTGTTTTATACCTATTCTTCTTAGCAATACATCCTGCTTGCCAGCACTCTTCTGTAGCTCAGCAAAAATCAACATTTTTCATGCATCATTGCTTGGGCTTGAAGTTTTGACATTGGTTCTCCATCATGATCAGGTGCTAAATGAGGTGGTCCTGGTTAAGGAGCAGTGGGATTTGGCCACGTGCTCTCGTTAGCCATGTCCCCCCACCCCCAGCTGTTGTGTGGAAGTCATGGGAATACACTGCTCACAGGTGATCATATATAATCCTCAGAAAGCAGGGTCTGAAGGAGAAATTATAAGTTCCAAACAAATATTTATTGCCTGACTACATTTCATCACATTTCAGTGGGTTGAGTGTTTCCCCTCCCGCTCCGCCCCATCCTTTGTGAAACAGTATCAGTGAAAGATGTAGATAATGCTGAGGCCATGTTTAATTGGATACAGTGCAAACACAGCAAAAGACCATCCCTTCTTGAAAGATGTGAAGAAAGGCTTTCCTTAGCTTTCATTCAGTAGTCTGAGAGCAAATACTTTAGAAGTTTGTTTCCTTGAGCTCAGGTACAAACAACAGTGTGGTTAGAGAAGGGCCTCAAACTTACAAATTTTTGCCTTGCACAGTGAACCACTTTTAACCAGGCTTTCCAAGGAAGGAAGTCACAATTCCCTTCACTTGAAGATTTGCTCTATCTTCCCACCTACCTAGAGCTGTGCAAAAATCGTCTGGTTGATTTTGAGTATTAGCCTTAAATGTGGTACAAGTTCCCTGAGATCTACAAACTGGAAGATCAGGATTAGCTTTTGACCAATGCTTGTCTTGGCTCTGGGGTAAAGAGAAAACTATTCTAAACTTTTGATAGTGTTTTGATTTTTATATTTGTTTGGCTTTCCCCAAAAGTCTAGGGAAAAATTCTCCCTTAGGCTTCCAATTATCTCATTTTCCAAGAACCTCTCTCTTCTTTTGGTTATGAGCAGGAAGTATTTGATTTGTGTGTCGTCTCTGTGAAACAACACTACATTTTATTCTATATTGATTTGACAAAGCAAGAATATAGGTTGGTTTGTTTCATCAGAAAAAAATAAAGGTAATAATTGGAGCACTACAAATTCCTGCATTAAGGGTAAAATTGTGGTCATATAAACCATCTGAACTACTAAAGTGCTAGACTGCAAGTGCCTCATTTGTATTCCTTTCTTTAGGAAAGGAGTTAAGGCTCCCTCTCATTCAATGGCCACTCTGTCTTTTCGGTCACAGAGTAACTTCAGTGTGCATCATACCTTCCATCCTAAAAAGACATTTTGTGTAATTAATCACCAAATTTAACTACTGAGCTACTAAGAGCTGGTTTACCATGACACATACAACTTGTACAAACATTTCTTAGAAGAGACTGGCCATGGCAGGCTGCTTTTGGTGTTCTGGGTGCAATGTGCCTCTCAGTGAAAGCCTGTAGGTGGCTGTTTATTTGGAGCTGGGGTGTTCCTCTCACTCTCCCGACATATAAATGTAGCTTAGCAAATATGCCCCCTATCTACAAGAGTTTCTAAATAGATTTTTGTAAATAATATAGGCTCATAAGTCAGTTATAGTAAATTTGGAGCAGTTCCTTTAAAGTGTAGTGCTTTATTGCTACGCTCCCACCAGCACAGTTGTGAGTGACTCTGTCAGGACGTTGGTACAATGAGTTTGATAAAGAGATACTTCATGGCTCAGGCTGATCTAGGCTGTGCTCGGATTTTGGCCCTTCTCAACATGAGACCTACTATGTTTCAGGATGGGCACCCTGAAAGTTAATGACAATTTTTTTTTAAGTGCCACTGGTAAACTTGTTTGGACTCAAATTTATTTTAAATACTGGTAATGACAACCCCTTTTTTTTTTGTCCAAAGAAAGTTGAGAGCTTATCTAAAGCAAGTTGCTTCAGGTATTATTATTCTCCACTTCTTTTAGTATCTCCTAGTATTATGTGGAAAGAAGAAAAAGAGATTTGTTTTATAGAAGGAGCTGTGGAAAAATCGCATTGCTGGCCATCAGCATCCAACCATTGTAGGAACAAAACAATGAACACTGCTTTCTGCTTTTGTGCAGTGGGAATCCTCAGGATGTGGCAGTCCTGTGATGCACTAGAGATCTTTTAGTAAATATAGATTCTGTAACCCTATTGAATGCAGTCTTTAACTAAATTCCTATAAAGGCATTAAAATACTGAATATTTAGAACACTGTCTGAAAACAATTACAGTTTAAAGAAAATTGTGATGAGAAAAAGATCTTTGTGATAAAAATGCTAACGCTGTAGCCTGAAAAACTCCTTCATCGCAAGTAAAAAATTAATTACCTCGTGCAATATTGCCAGCAATTGTCAGTGAAACTTTATCACTCCATGTGAAAACTGATATGCTTTAATGCAATTTAAATTCTCAATTTAAAATAAACTGCTTTTAACTGACTTTCCTCTTACTCTCTATTTTGTAATTTTTTCTCCTTTTATGGAGCACTGTAGTTCTCCCCACCTGTCTTTCATTTGCTTTCATAAGATTTTATTTTTAAATGTACCAAATTCTAGGAGGGGCATTTAGAAATCATGTAAGTTCAGTGAGGAAGCCAAATCCTTTAAAGTACACTTGGATTAGTGTGACTGAAACAATGTGCAATTCATGATATAAGGAAGTTATAAGAGTTCTAAATCCCTTCATTTAAGACATCAAAGACATATTAACTCCTCCTTCACCTCACATACTCCAACTCAACCATTTCAATACCTAAGAGATCTTTAAAAATATTTGCTTTTTAAATAGATTTGGGTTAAAAATTGTTTTCTTTAAATTTCCACTGAGCCAGCTCTATTTCTGAGTGTAAAAACAATCCTGACTCTACAATAGGTGGAACAAGTGAGATCAGATATTTTCAGGATAATGTTCTCACACTATTTTGACAGGTACAAAAGAAAGAGAGTACAAAATATGCCCTATAAACAGTTTCTCTAGAAAGCACAATATTACAAGTTTAACAGAACTTTTCCTACCTGTAGCTTTTGTGTAGATCAGGAAGTGTAGCTTTTCCTGATTACAATCTTCCATGGCTTAGCTTGGCTTCTGCATTTGAATGTTAAATATGTAAGAATGCCTTGTTTAGCTTGGGAGTTTGCATGACCTCTTAATGAGACACTGTAGTTAGTGTCATTGGGTATTAAGGCATCATGTGACTGTAGATGAAAATAAAATCCTTTAAAGTTTGTATTTAATACTTCCTAGAATCTGTAACCCTTTACCTGCAAGCTGGATAAAAACCTGATAGAACTCACTGTTTTCTGGTCAGGGTTAAAAAAAGGAGAAGCGGAAGAACACGTGCCAAATAATTCCTTTCTTCCGGGACAGTCACAACGACCACAACAAAGTCCGAGCCTGTCAGTGTATTCATGCTGTCATTTGCGTATTCTTAAAATTAAATCTCCCCATATCACAAAGAGTGCTGGAGAGATTTGGCAGAAAGCTCCTCTGTTACTTTTTGCTTGGCAACGACATTTATTCCTCACTGTTTTGTGTGATTCTCTATAGAGAAATTCAGCTCTAAGGTGTATTTGCAGGCGTCACGACACATTTACTTGTGAAAGCTGCCGACTTTCCTGGAGTCATTTTGATTTAAGTGTGGCGTTTCCAGAAGTGATATGAAAGACGTTCTGTTGCCACATACAGTTAAGAGATTTTACCCTGTGCAGGAGGAGAGATTTAACTTAGGCAACCACCTGGGTCATGTGTAATCTTTAACATATGTCAATGTACCTGGAAACTGTAAAACAAGCTCTTGGAAAGAACTGGCACTAAGATTGCGTCACCTAACTGCCTGTGTCGCAGCTGGGGGGTGCAAAGCAGGGCTAACAACGCCTTCTCGATAGTACAACTAAATCTCTTTAGTGTGTTGTTTTCTTTTTTTTTTCCCTTTTGTTTTTGTTTTTGTTTTTTGTTTTTTCGGGGTGTTAAGTCTCATGGAAGCACTTATATGAGGTTTGGCTGCTGTAATGAGTAAGTGTGCTGTTCTCACTCTAAGTAATGCTTCATTCACAGTTGCCTCCCTGCCTTGCAGGGCTTGCATCCTTGCCTTCCCTGTGGAAGGAGGGTACTGGATTTCTGCTTACCTTTCCCATGCAAACTATCCTTCTAAAATCACCATGGGCTAGGTTTGCCCTGCTGCACTTCCCCTCGTATCCTCTGCAGTGAGCTGAAGCTGAGACTGCCGAACTCATGTCAGCAGTGGGCTGGGGCAGGCAGGTCCCGCGCCCGGCAGCAGGGACTCAGATGCGCCACCTGGCTCCAGCCTCCCGCTGCAGGAGCATTGGGAGTGAAACGTCGTGTGCCAGCAAAGAAATTAATAAAAGCTGCTTTGGATATTCTTATTTTAAGCAGAGAACTATATCATAACATAAAGACCAAGTATCATTTGCAGGCTATGAGCTAGTGTGCTGCAAAGCTCTGCAACTGTTCTTTGGCACATTTTAAATATTTTTCTCCTGCAAACGATTAGTTAGCTGAAAATGGATTTCAAGGGCCAGGAAGTTTCTTAGTATAAAACCATCACTAAACTCTCCAAAGGCTTTCTGGTCAGTAAGTAAAGAATTGCCAGGCTAACATATCCCCAAGTTGTGAGAGAAGGTGAGGGAGGCGGGACATGCAGACAGTTTAGGGCTACCTCTGCAGCATGGATCTGCTGCTGTGTGCAGCCCTGTCCCTGCCCAGCCGGAGCTCACCCCATGGCCAGCTCTGCGGTATTTTGCCTGTGGTATTTTGCCATTGTACTCGTGGCTGCTGGGATAATGAGGTGGGCTAACAGGCCGAGAAATGTCCCAATCGATAAGCTGCATTTTAAGCCAGGTCACTGAAAGCAAACCCAGTGAGGCTGCGTTCCCCCTTCTCCTGATGCTTGGCATCATTTTCAGACCCCTTCCATGGCTACTATATTTTTTGTTGTTCCACAGACTGTTCAGTCTTGAGATTTCTCGAACCCGCTATTTCTGTCGCAGTAGAGAAGTTCTGCCCCAGCCTCTGCAATCCCAACCGTGCTGTGCTTCTGTCGTTTTCTATGAGTATGTGCAAACTGCTAGGATCTTTTTAGGATTGCCCAACAGGTTTTCACAGACGTGTCCTGCAGGAAATAATCACTTGTCTCACCAATCCATAGTGCTTGTTCAAAAACACGGGTGTGACACTTTTTCAAAAGAAAAGTAGTTAAGACATTCAGCCTGTAGAAATCCTCTTCTTCCTCTAATCTCTAATACTTTAGTCGACTATTATGGCTGAGGTCTTCTGGAGAATGTTCCTGCTGAGATAGAAGGCTGCCTTGAAAAATTGCAACCTAAAAGGCTAACTTTATGACTTCATATGCTATTGTCAATGTGATATTACAGTGGGAAGTGCTGGGCAATTTACTAGCAAGCAATGGGATAATGTAGACAAATGGCAGCAAACGATCCAGTTGCTTTGGGGATGTTCTGTTTTCATCTGTGCTACAGCATGTCTGGATTTTTGCTTCATCTCTCACCTTGCAAATCCGTGTATTTCTCTTTAAATATGCTGACTAGATCTATTTCAGTCTGGAAGCTTTCTCACGTGCACTGAAATGCATGTGGAATCAGAGATGTAGTAGGAGAGCAGGCAGATGATTTTATTTATACAGTATTGTGTGGTGAAAGCTCTGACAGTGGGAACACGTGAACATGCCTTAAATCCATTTTTGTATATTCCCTGATGAGGCTGGAGAGGAGCCCAATGAGCCACCAAAAGAGCAGGTGCTGCAAATGGAGAGTATACCATGGCTGGGAACACGTCAGGGGCTTTGCTGAGTTGGAATAGGAGCATCACCCACCCTGGTAAGGAGGAGCAGCATAGGTCTGAGATAATAGGACAGCAGAGGCAGGGAGAAGAGCTAGGGGGCAGATTTTGACATCACTTGGGGAAACTTGTGATTTTAAGAGCATGTTATACTGGACTGGATATATTCCCTCACACTCCTGCTTATTGGCCTCTGTGTTCAAGTGAATTGAGCACTGTATATCTTGTCCTTGACAGTGAAAGACCCTTTTTCACAGAAGCGTGATGGTACAAACTGCCCCTTCTGGAGAAACACGTGATAAAATGCCTCATCCTGCCTTGGGAAGGATCGTGATGCCTATTCCTGCAGCCTTTGACCTTCCTGTTGAAAATGAGAATTGAGATCATGAATTAGACCCACACAGAGAGCATCAGTTCATGCTGTAGAAGTCAGAAGACTACCTCCAAAATGCAAGGAATGGTGTTCTGTAACCAGGCTGGAAAGGTAAACCACAGGAAAAAATGTAGCTCACTGGTCTCCCTGCAGCCCTGTGGTGATCTAGGAAGAGATACTGAGTAATGTCCATAACAGGCTGCAAGAACTTGAAGTAGGTTATATTTGTAGCATAAATACTTTCTAATGATTCTTAGTAACAAACCTTGTTAATGAAACCTATCCAGAGGCCCTAGTCCACATTTAGATGATCACATCATCAATTTTATGATTATATAAAAAAATGCCTAAAAAAGTATTTGGCTTTAAAATGAGAAGAAATAAAAATAGATTTCAGAAGTCTGTCCTTTTGCAGTCTTAATATTTATATTAAAACAGGTATTTTTAAATCTTTAATCAACAAAATGAAACAATGCAGATTGTTGTTAACAGCTTTATGGAAGTGCCCGAGAGGACCCATTTTATGACATATCATACAGACACACACAGTTTTTGACAAAGAGCAAACTCTCAGGATTTTAATCTGAAAGTCTCCTCTGCATACAAGCACATTTTTAGCAATCAATATTTGCTTTAAATTCTCTTTGCAAGATGGTTAAAACTTCTGTTTCCACAGGTAGAGGGCTTGAGTGTGCATCAGGGAGAAATTAGGTCTGGGGAGCCACTGAAATGCAAACTTCTGAATGCAAAGTTTTCCAGGCTACATGTTAACCCACATTTTGATGTTATCTGATAATAATGTGAAAAAAAGTCAAATGGCCACAGGCTGTTTGAAATGAAGTCACAGGCCGTGCATTCCCCAGCTGTGGTGCAAAGGAAATGACTGATAAAAATATTTTTTCTAGCTGACCTCTGGCTTACCTTTGTCTGCCAAAGAATTTCCGGCTAATTCCCTGTTAAAGCTTTCTTGCAGCTACAGCCTATTCCTAGAATCTTGTGTGTCAGAAAATACAGACCCCATCTGAGCTTGTTTATAAGTGCACTTTATCTAAAGAATAAATGAAAGCTTTGTTCTCGAAATGCAAATAGTGCTTCTTAACAAAAAGTAAATTGGTCTATTCCTGTGTAGGGGAAGAACAGCACTTGGTATTTGGATGGCTCATTATCAGATGAACTACTTTGTCTCAGTACCACTGGATACACATACTTGGGGACAGATTTGTGAAGAGCTATGGAGCGCTCACTCTTGCAGTAGAAAGTATCAGCAGCCTGAAGCCATTCAGTAGCCTGTGTCTGCTGCATAGGCTCCATGTGAGGAGTCTGACCTGAGAAATTGATTCAGAAAGCTGGCTAGCTGAATGAGGTAGGTTAGGCACAAGGTGGGATTCTTGGAGGTGTCCTGTGCAAGGCTAAGAGTTGGACTTGATGATCTCTGGGGGTCCTTTCCAACTCAGAATATTCTATGGTTCTGTGATTACCTTATACTCCATTACTACCCCAAACTAGCCATTCTTCTGGAAGATAGAAGATGTATTTTGCCCTTCCAAGATAATGAAAGAACTAGCTTTCCAACAGGTTCTAACTTTCTAACTTTACACAGGTTATGGACAGGAAGTTCAAGGCCAAAATGCACAAGTCAAGCACCGTGTTTGAAAGAAAGTGGAAGTTGCCTACCTTTGGGACAGGATCCTGGGAACTTTGGTGCCCACGGACTCTTCCCATAGCTTTACAGGTCTGAATGGGAGTGGGGTCTCAGGTCCCTTTCTTTGGTGCTTTTTACTGGGTTGGTCACACAAGCCCTCATGTCTGTTGATTTGCATATGGCAGTATGCAATCCAGGCATAAATTTCATCTAAGCATAGTGGGGTTTTTTTTTGGCAAATCTCATTTTCTTTAAATGCTTGATTTAGTTAACTGCAGTGGGAAAAATACTGGAATTTTTCCTTATCAATGCTGTCTTTAAAAATTATTTATATACAGGCCAAATGAAGCTGCGAAGGCCTTGTGTTCCTCTGCCAGAGTGGAATTTCCATGAAATTAAGGAACACACACAAGTCGGCTTCCATAGTTTATTAGTACAAACAATGCATACACAAGACTGTATATTTGTTTGAAGACTGCAGTAGATTTCTAATTTAACAACTCTGTAACAAAATTTAACTAAATTTGACATTTATGAAAATATAAATCTCTGATTGGGTAGGCTTTCCCAACAATACAAAGTTTACATAAAAACATTCAATATGATCTATTAGTTGCAAACAAGTTAGGAAAAATCATTCAAGTCACTTAATATACTATATTGGCTTGTACACTGAACATTCACACACTACATTAAGTTCTAGCTTAGCATTCATTTCTTGGAAATCTGTGACATGGAATTCTGGTTTTAAAAATAAGATTATTCTGTCTAAATAATTTGAAAATATTTCCATGGGTGTACCATCTTTAAGATATGTAAGTAGGGGAAAAATTTCTTATCCTTTCAGATTTTGTCCAGTATGTATTTTTACTTAGGAAAATGTAATTTTTTTTTAACAGCATTTGTCATTATTTCACAATTTCTGCCTTAAAACTGGTAAAACTGTACAAAAGGCTCAGAACAGTTTCTAAAGCAGAAAGTGAAGCTTGTATGTATGTGAAAGTAAGAAAAACCCATTACAAACTGGACTAGGAAAGGACCTCTGGACAGCCTTTGCATCTAGTGGAGTATCTCAGCAGATACACAAACAGTCCCAGAGTATTTGGTCATTTGATCTGTATTTATCATGGGAAAGAACAGAAACAATACTAAGGCAAATGTTATAAAGACTAATACATGGCATGTCTGAAAACTACTAAGATTACTTTGGAGACATAGGAGATACTTCAGACTTTCTTACAACAAAATGGACAGTAACCTTTTAACATAAATAAATTAATGTGTTTTAAGTGTTCATCAGTAATGCCCCTTCCTTTCATTATGACCTGTACTAATACACACTATGAAGACGAAAAATTTCCCCAAACCAAAAATGAAACCCCAATTCCTATACTTCCTTTAGAACTTAGGACTTTTATAATTTTTATCACAATACAGAAACCTGAAATCCCTGCATGCAGTTAAAAAAAAAAAAAAGCTTTCATTCTGTTCATTAAGGTGAACAAGTACTTGTTGCCTCACATGCTGACATGTTAGCAGCTGACTGGCATCTACTCCTTTCAACCCAAAGATTAATCCCAATTAAAAAGAAAAATAAAAGGAGGTCTTTTTAAAATGATGATGGAATGTATCAAGTGTTCCAGGTTGGCAGGTGACATCTTGTCATTGCACCATCAAGCAGAAAAACACATTTTTGCAAGTGGGTATAAAGTTGACTGTTAGCTATAGACCCATTTAGGTGACTTGGAGTGTAAAATAGTGGCCTGACTTCTCACCAATCACTTAGAGCTTTAGTTCTAGTTAAAACAGTCTGTCAACCGCAGTACAATCACCTAACTTCTGTAATAACATAACAATTTTGATAGTATTGCTAGAAATTTTTAATCAAGGCCCTGGTGAAATTCTGGACTAATCCTTGTATTCCGAAATTAAAAAAAACCCTGCAGCCCATTTGCTTTATGTTTGCTTTCATGTTTACAGGAATATAAGACAGGAAAAAACAGCTGGTCTGCCCTCTGCTGTTTCTAACTGTCTTCTAAGGAATGCACTGATTTTTACACAAATTCAGAAGACATACGTAAGCAAGTGTACTATTCAGATAAGCTCGTCCAGATGCTTATTCAGTTGTCAGAGGCAAAACTGTGTCCTCTGCAATCTATGGCTGAGCACACTTTCTCATAGCAGTAGTTGTGTTTTTTGGTTGGTGTTGCTTCACTTACCTCAGCCTCTGTAACTGTAATGGGGCTATCCCTTGCAAATACTTCCGTTGATTCCCTCCAAATGCAGTCTGCAGTCACTTTGAAACTATAATTGTGTAACTTTGGCCTAATCACTTGTGTTGTGGTGTTGAAAATCTGACGGCTGTTTGAAGTAGCAATTTTGATTTTCAGTGCAGCATCAACTCGATCCACTACTGTATAAGTACCTATACTTCCGTCATCAAATCCAATAATTATGTTTAAATGTCTCTGTGAGAGTGCAAGGAAAGTGGGAGTTTTATAAAGAGAACAGGCACCGATGTTTTTGCCATCTGCTAGCCTCATTACAATTAAACTAGAGACTGCACCATTGTCATCATCTTCTTCCCCACGACAACAAATGTACACCAGGTAGCGGCCATCACGAGACAGCCTCTGCCGCCAGACGACACCTGGAGCATGAACCACACGAAGTTTTCCGCTGTATAAATCAAGCACATTGATGTTCTCATCACCACGGGTTATAATTCCTAGCTTCCCATTTGGAGATATTTCAAAGTCTTCCAATTTTTTTAAGAAATTGGTAGGCAATTGTACACGTCTGCAGATTACTTCCTCTGTTAGGCTCCAGATGTTCACAGTTTCAGTAGATGTTATAAATACTATAATATCTGGGCAGTCTGGTATCAACTTAATATCCACAATGCTTGCACCATCATCACAGCTGAACTTCTTTGTTATACTGCCTGTCCAGAGACTCACTGCCAACACTTTGTTCTTTGCCATTCCGACTACAAATGTATTTGCAGTTGTTATAAATGCATTCTGTAAGGCAACTAAAATATTGCAAACCCTATGTCCTGTAGCCAGTCGCCAAACTCTGGATGCATTTTGCTCGCAGAGAGAGACTACAAACTGATCATTATGAGTAATCATTAGCTCTGAGATTTTTTGTCCATTAATGCGAAAGATATTTTCACCACTAACCGTGTGCCATACATACTGGCTGCATTTATCATCTGATGTAACCATGATCTCTCCAGAAGAGGTCAGCACACAGTTTTCAACAATACCTTCATGCTTGAACACAGCTTCAATAAATCCAGTGCTGAAGTTCCACTTATGGACAGAATCTGATCCATCCAATGTGTATATTAATTCACCTCTGGCTGGCAACACCAGTCTTTGGATAGGTTTGCCAGATTTGTCAATATTGGACATAGCAGTTATGATGTCTATATCCCAGATAGAAAGGACACCACTGGTGGATAAGGATAGCAGCATGTTATGATGATTTGATTTAATTAGTCTGACTATAGTTCCTGAGATTTCCTGTAAGCTTGCCATACACTGTCCCGTATCTCTTCTCCAAACAAAAATGGCTGAGGTATTTTCCATTGAAGCAATTATACAGTTGCCATTTTTGGACAACACGGCAGATATAAAACGCTCATTGTGTTTAGCTCTAAACTTTTCAGCCACCTTCCACACACGAGTGTCAAGAAGTTCAATGCTGAGAGCCTTACAAATTAAAATTGCACTTTGGTCTTCAGAAAGCTCTATGCTGACAACTTCACTGTCTTCTCTTCTGCAGTCAAAGTCATCTGTAAGCTGGGGTTTTGCGATTTCCTCTGTATTCCAGACAGAGAGGCTACCCTCACTGTCCACCATCACCATTTCTTGGGCTGTGTCCAAAATGAGAAGGAATTTCACAAACCCACTTGAAAATTCAGAGGTCACGGTGGTCAGCTTCTCTCCGCTGCCCAAGTGGAAAATGGTCGCGGTGTTCAAATACTGTCCGCAGAACGCATAAACTCCATCTGGAGAACACTGCACACAGGTCACTTCGTACCAGCAGTGGAAGTGATAGAGAGGCCAACCGTAAAGCAGATCTATTACAGTAACATCTTTACTGGCCTCCAGCCAAGCAAGTGCATGGTTGACTGATAATGTAAATCCATTTATGAAACTGGAGCCCCCTGAAATTCCACAATGTTTTGACCCCTTGATTTCCACCTCAGACAGAAGACAGGAATTGATGTTATCATATATCAAAAGAGTGTTGTTTGTTGTAGCCACTACAAGATACTTTTCATCACTACTAAGCTTCATCCCTAAGATAACAGATGGAGATGTTGTAATTTGCCTTAGTAACTGGCGGGTTTCTACATCCCAAGTGCTAATGGAGCCATTTTCTAAAGCAGCAATAATTGTGCTGGGATTAAATGTAGGCAAAATCTCAGTGACGTGCATGCAGCTGGATGACAGTGGCAGGCGCTCGGGGCTGTAAGTCACATCCACGGAGGAGTGCAAAGGGACGATAGAGCAGTACTTGGGTCCATCCTTGTCACATTCTAAGAGGAGATGTCTGAGTTTGGGCAATGAACTTACTACTGGGAGTAGTCTCTGCTGCAATTCAGCGGAGAGTGAACCTGGGTATTTTACTACTTTGAACTTTATACTGCGGAGGGTACTGGCCAGAAATTTCAGCTCCTTTTCTTGAGAGTAAGTGTAAGCCAGTTCTATGTCAGAAAGTGCTTTATCAAACTGCCCTATTCTAATCATGGTGTATAGCCAGCTGAAGTTCATGATGACTCCATACAGAAGATCATCAGTTCTTCCACATCTTGTTAAGTGATGAATAAGCTCTGTCATTTTTCTGTGATTAATAAAAAAGATATCAGGTTCCAATGGGTTACACTGAAAGACCCACGGCTGATCTGGTGCCTGCCTGTCAAAAGCGGCCTGATCCATGCAGTGCTTTTCATCCTCGTTCAGACCTCTACTGTCATGGTCAGGACAACCACTCAGATACTGGTCATTGCTGTAAAAAGGTTTTCTTCGTCCCCCTGACCAAACACCAAGGAAATACTCTGCCATGACTGTGTGCATTTCATGCAAGTCTTCTTCATTGTGCAGGTACAATTTCTGGGCAATTAGATGCAAGTGCCTATTTGCCCAAAGAAGCAGTGTTACATTTTTCACCTGTCGCTCTATTAAATACCCCTGTAAGCCCTCCTTAAGTCTTGCAATGTATATATATGGAATTCTCAATGGGTTACTCTCTCTGACTCTCTCATTCAGTTCATACATAACACTGTTGTCAAGGGCTAAAATATCCTCCAGTTCCATTTCACTCAGGCCAGACTTGGACATAGTGATGTAGCCAAGTGCTCTTGACAATAGTCTTGATCCACACTTGTTTTCCAGTGACCAAAACAACTGCTCTATGCTTTCATGGACAGTGACACACAGGGAGGACTCATCCACATCCTTATGAGATCTCCAGTTCCTGACTTCTCTGAAGGTTAAGTTCACAAACATAGGCAGTGTGCATTTGGAGAATGCCTCATTGACATAGATTTGTTGCCCTGATGTTACTTTCCTTTTAACTCGCAGCAGCTGATGTTTCAGTACTTGACTACACATCTTTCTGTCCCTTGCAGTCAATTCAATATAGTTGCTTTCTTCATGAATAAGGCACCTTAGTTTTTGCAGGATCCCATGCTTGTTTGGCAGTGTTGACAAAATTATCCGTACTGAACGTGGAAGGTGAATGGGAAGCCACCAGAGCTTCCTACCATCATCACTATCTGTTAGCTGTTCTAAAGCATCAAATATTATCACCAGTGGCCGGTGAAATGAAGACTCATTCAAGAGATTTATGAACAAGTCTCGAAGGTCATGAATCTTTTTTGGGTAACTTTGTACGAGGCAACGATAGTTGACTGCTAGTTGTTCACAAATGCTTTGAAGTATATTCTTCAGATCTGTACTTGTTTCGGTGGATCCCAAAAATCTTATAACTACCACAGGGTCAGAATCTGGTCCCATCTCTTCTTGCAACCAGGAATAGGCCTAGAATATAGAGCATAATTTAGTTTATATCTCAATGAAGCACAGTAGCAGCATTTATAAATAGTGATAGTCTATATAAAAATAAACATTTTAAAATATTAATGGTTGAATAGAAAGTCTTTCACTGGCAGAGTTCAAGGTGGGTGCACTGAATGAAATTCATATACCATCTTTGTTTAGCACAGGTAATATCTCAAGACACTAAGACTGAACTCCACAAAAAGGGTGGACATCAAAGGGAACATGACTAGAATGTACCCCATAAATCCCAGGGTACTCTTTGCAAAATCTGAGTCTCACTTCTGAAAGTAAGTAGGTAGAGTCTCTTATAAATAAACTTCCTTAGACAATATACAATATCATCCTTGGTCAGGCACACCAGCCTACCACCTAAACCTGTTTAGCACTGATTCTGAATGAGTATAAAGGCATGTCTGTAGAGGATGTGGATCAGAGTACATGATCTTACAACAGAGTAAGGTTGCCCTTAACTAGCTGGTTACCTTAATCCCTTTGCTTCGGTGTGCCTGTGACTTTTACTCTAAAACGCTGCCACAAAAAGGAAAAAGTATCTATCTCTTGAAGTTTTTTTGGTTAGAGCACTTCAAGACAGTGAGGACTGTGACTTCTTTAAATCTTCCCAGTCTGTGCAGGCTAACACACTTGGTTCTACATATCTTCACCTCACTTTATGTTATTACAATATTTTAAAAGAAAAGCAGAACCAGAGTCTCTAGGCTGACTTATGTATTCAGACATGAAACGAGATCTTGAGTTGCAAATCCCAATTTCACACACACAGCTAATGTGACTCCACAGGAAGTAGGTACAGGGATTTTAAACAGTATTGTTCCCTTCTCCATTTCCTTCTAGCTGCTGTGGCTGTTTCCCAGCTCACTATGCTAAATTCTCTGACCACCCTGCCAGGAACTCAGTGTTGTGACTCCCAGCTGGAGAACTAGGTCTGGTGATGCCAGCTTGGTCTTTTTCTGCATCTTGTCCTGCCTTGCACAAAGTGTTTCATTCATTTCCCCTTAGTACTCAGCTCAATAACTTCAACAGCATACACCAGATAAATGAGTATGGGTATTTTTGCAGCTTATTATGGATAGATTTGTAGCCAGTGTATTATAATAATTCTGGAATAATTTCTGATGAAAACATGAGATGGCATGACTTGGAAAGACATACTGCATTTGTGTTTGACTAAAACCAGCATAAGACATTTAGATGGTTGTGGATTCATAGGGCCTCAGAGGCGTGAGAAAGAAAGAGATCATTCTAAAATGCACATTGTTAATTCAAAATATATTGATTCCTATAAGACTTCTAAAAGCTCTGATAAGCTATATTTGTTTTGGCTAAGCACATGATACAGATATGTTACTATTGAAAAGTAAGTATTTTCCTGCATATTTGTACAATAACATGCCGAATATACATTTAATTATTTTTCTTTTATATATCAAGGGATGATAGATCTGTTGAGAAAAGAAAGAATTAAACTAAGTTGGCCTTTACACATAGTGATGCTCTCAACATGACCTTCGTATATAAGGTATTTATTTACCTTCTTTGCTGCTTCAGCTAATAAAAGAGTCTTCCCTGTACATGGTCCTCCATATACGATAAGAGGGTTAATGTGTCCTATTTTTCTAGGTAAAACATATTTGTGAACTATGTTTAATGCCTCACATCTATATTCATAAAAAGTGGAGTACGTTTTACATAGTGATGAGTGTTGAAGAACTTCATCGTACAGGATGTCTGTCTCCGTGTCAAAATTCTGCTGCACTGTAGCTTGGATTATATCAATCATGTCTTCATAGAACTGTTTACCAAGTCCTTCAATGTAATGGCTCTCCACTTCTTGGGAGTAACCCAGTTTCATGTCACAGTGAGTGACGGATGTGTACACTCTCAGATTGGACGATGCAACAATGGTAGGAATGAATTCGTCCCTGAGCTTGATCAGTTTCTCATGGGCTTCAGGATCTCGTAGAAACTTCCCAGCTTTATGTACCACGTCCATGTATTTTCCCATCTCTGGAATTTTAACGAAACGCTCAATGTTGGCAATTTTCCGAATATAGCAAACACACTTCTTTAGGAAAGCTGGTGTTTGTTTACCCAAGGCAAAATCAAGTTCATCTTCAATAGCTGGAGACGAAAAGAGAACACAGAGTCTCTGTTAACTTTTCTTTATAAACAGCTCAAGAACATGCCCTACCCCCATTAGGCAGACTCCTGATTGCATTTGTTCTCTGTAGAAAACAGAAAAAAACAAAGAAACAGAGAATTTGCTGCGTGCTTTTGTATGGGTTTTAGTCTCAAGCAAGCACAACAAACCTTTTTTCCCCCCTATAATTATATGAGAAATGACAACAGAAATATATTTTCATGTTTGTGGAAAGGTTGACAGAAAACACAATAAATGAATATATAGAAATTGTTAGTGTGAACTTTACCAGAGGAGAGATATCTCTTTGCTTGGCTGTGTTTCATTTTTCCTTTCTCATACAGCAGTTTCACAGCAGTCTTAAAAATCTTCTTAATTTCTTCTGATATATCTTCCCATTTGTTCTCATTCATAGAATTTGAAGAAGATTCCATCTTTTAAAAACATCCATAGTTAAAAAGTAGGTGTAATACATACATATACAACTTCAGAAAGTAGAAGCCTAATATTCAAGGCCAAAAATAACATGGTAACAGAGAAACACATATACTAACAAAAACAAATAGAAGTTAAACGTTTTATACTGCAGATGATTGTAATGTATTCCATTTTAGAATTTTAAGAGTTAGCTCCTTGGAGTATTTTCTAAATCCCTAGTGTAGGCAGCTAATGAAATATTTTTCAAGAATAAAGCAAATAACACCTTTATAGAAAGAGGGTGCTGAGAACTAAGCCTGAAATAATGATAACAAAGCAGCAGTAATACTGCTAAAATTATCACTCCTTTAATGAGACGTAATAATGATAATAATCTAAACTTGGATCTCAAAACTGAAAACGAGGCTCCTGGTACCTGTAATTAAGTGCCTTATATTAGCTACCATATTTTAAAAATACAGGATTATATGTGACATTATGTTCATTCATTCATTGCTATAGTAACACTAATCTTACTGTCATCAGAGAGGAACTCTAATACAAATTCACTAATCCTTTCAGATGGTATCTTGCAAATGCCATGCTGATGTTTTCTCTGAAGCAGCTAGGTTTTATTTACTGCTGGTGAAATGTTTCAGGGGTCTCCAGTTTTCTTGAAGGGTGGAACCTCCAGGATAAATTCCCTAGCAACTCTTACTTGTCAGAGCTGTGTATCTTTTATTACTTTCTGTAAGTTTATGAGATGTAACTCTATGTTACATCTTTAAGTTACATCTATGTTACAATCTTTAAGTTACAGCTCTAAGTTATAAACATCTTCTTACTTAGTCCGGTGTTATCAGCAGTTCAGGAAAAGTACAAAGATTTAATAAAAAGACCCCTCAGTTATACAGTATGCACTCAAAAGGAAGTGAAAACCCTTTTAAGGACTTCATTTTTTGTACACTAAAATATGTCCTTGGGTATATACTGGATGTATAGGAGAAATACATACATACTGAGAAATAGATACACTTTTTATTGTCATCAATTAAAGACAGATGCCTGCTTTAAGAATGATAATAAACAGTGTTCAAAAATCTTATGTTAGATTACAGTTAATAAGTTAAAAGTATGGTATCTCACTCAGGACAGTGATAAACACTTGTTTGACTGTTAAGAGTTTTCTTCTATGGGGATAGAAGGCAAAATGTGTGTTTCCTCTGCAAGACCTGTTCATTGAAATCTAGCAAATGCACAATACAAAGCAGAAGAGCCTGAGTTCCCCGTTACAACATCAGGGAAGGGAAATCTGTACAACTGTCCCCCAGCCCTAAAAGGTCACAGATGACCCAAGTCCACTTGCTCTAGCTGTTATCACAGAGCGCATCAATGCAGGAGTTGTGTTCCTTGGTGTTTTGCAGCTGCTCCCTTCACCATGTATAGCAAAGGAGCACCATAGCAGCAGTTGTTCAGGTGTGGACAGGGCTGTAGAAGTTAATTCAAAGACAGCAGCAAGTGCCTGGCCATGGGGACTGCCTGCCACTGCAACTGATAGAGAAAAATTTTGTGAGCAGATGACTATGACTTACCGTATTCTGGTAGTTCTTCAGCATTTCAGATTTTGGTCTGAGGTAATATGCTGGTGGCACTGCGTTCTCATCCCTGCAGTACCACTCTTCTAAAATCCTGGTCTCTAGCTTGGCCTCTATAGCAGCATCCAGGATCATTTCAAATTCTGCTGACTCAACTTCCCCTGGTATTCGGATGTTCCCGTACTTCTCTCCCAACAGGCCCTATGTATTTAAAGGAAAGTAGGGATTAAATTTTTCCTTTTCATTATGCAAAAAGCAGCCTCAAGATCTGAATTTCACAAAAGTAAGTCTGGTAGTAGTGTAATGACTTTGAAATTACTAGGAAGGGAAACAGATACTCTATGACAGGAATTACTGTTAAGGGTTCTGTACTGAGCTATATTTTACCATGATGACTTAGAAAATTTGAAGTAGATGTATTGTCTTTCATAGTACTAACTGGTAGTAAAAATACAAGGGCATTCAAAAGAAGAAATTAAAAAATACCCTACATACCTAGCATGGTATTAACTCATGTATTATTGAGCTCCATTAGTCACAGGTTGAGATTATCCTCACAAAAGCAAAAGCAAATTGACATTGTGGCTTATACCAGCAACAGCAAAGACCAGTGTTGCAGAACCACCAACTGCTTTGCTGTCTTCGCCCCAGTAGCTGTGCACTGAATGAACAGTGGGGCAAGGAAGCAGCAAATACTGAGTAGAAATGGATCAAACTCCATTTTTGTACCTCTGCATGAAGGTAAAGGTTTGTGGAAGTCAGTTCTTAAACTGCGGCAGAGGAGACGCTTCACTTTCAAAAGTGAGGATTAAAATACTGGTTGTGATGCTCTAAATATACTCTTTAAAAAAAGTTATTTCTGTAGTTTACTGTCTGTAAACATTTTATAAAAATATGATTATAATGTCCTACAATTTCATAGACAATAGTGTTATAAAAAATTACTGCAATCTTTTGACAAAGTTTTTCAAATTTGTGATCATCAGATCAATTCTGCATTAAATATTTGGTCCACAGAAGTCAGTGAGAAATCTTACTTAATTTAAAATGAAACTTTCAAAAATTCTTTCCTCATTTTAAATGTATTCAGCAAAGATCTTGAGTTAATGAGAAGGAGTACTTAATGTGGAGAGGAATGAACAGTATCAGAATCTTGACTTGAATCAGAAAGATCTCTTAGAAAAGTAATGCTAATGCAAATATAGCAGTGCCCTAAAAATGTAAATGACCATGTTTGTAAACAATATCTAAACATTCATTATTTTTAAACCACTTGTCATAATGAGAAGCTGTTTTCAACTATTCCAGCAGAAGAACACCCTGAAAATCAATAACCAATGATGATGAAGCCTGCTTCACTGATTATAAAAGCAGCAGAACACTTTGCTGAACCCAGCTATGCTGGCACATGGTACTCTGTGGCTCACCGTGCCAGATGCTGCAGCCCCAGAGCAGAGACGTCAGAGCAGTGCACGAACACTTCCTAATCCTTTCAGGGAAAACCAGTTAGCTCAGACCACACTTGACATTGTGTAAACTAACCTGGCTGATTTTTGCCTGGAGCAGACTAGGAAGAACTCACATGAACTACCATGCTGGCTCTGATGGCAAGCAGTTGGCATCCTCCACAGAGGAGCACTGACAAAGAGCTGGTGAACAGGAACAAGTCAATGTCTGTCCACTGCTTAGGAGAAGCAAAGGAATGTAGGAACTGTGATAGTTCATATAGCCCAGGTTCCTGTTTCTGACAAGTCACAGCACTTGAGTCCTTCAAGAAGCTTCTCCAGTAGAGAGGCTTTAGGGGAAAATTGAGTTTGCCTGGCTGCCCATTCAGATCCCACCACAGCTCCATTCAGGGTACACATCAAGGAGTCTGGAGAATGGAATGAATGTGTTCAGTAACTAGAATTATATAATAATAAATTTAATGAAATGATATGATACACTATTTCTATACTCTAAATTTTTCATTTGTGATCATTCCAGCTAGTAGCTCCCCTCAGAGAGAGCTATGTTGCTTCACATGATGAGATAGCCGGGGAAAATCTCGAAGCTTTTACAGTTCTGATCTGTATTTATAGAGCCCTATAATTTTGGAATTCTGAAGCTGCAGAGGTTAAATAAAATACAGTATTATTTTCCTTCTTCACTCAAGTGAGGTTAATAACTTATATCATGCTGAATTGGAAAGCCTCTTCACATTCAGACTGATGTAGAAATGTCATAAATTTCTCTCAGAGGAGCTTTTACCTTGTATAGAAATTATTACTTAGAATTCATTAGGCTACACTTTTTCTGAATGTAAGCCCAATGGGTTCAATAGACAGTTGCCTGAGCAAAGATCAATAGCTGGGCCCTTCATTAACAATACTAAAATGTCGACATTATTATGTCTGATTCTAATGTACTTCATCTAACCAACTAAATTTGTTTTGGAATTATTCTGTGTACTTTTCTGCTTCTCTGGTACAGGTTATGCTGTTCTCTCTCCACTGTACTATAGTTAAATAATGACTGGTTTTACTCTAAAATGAAAAGACAAGAATTTTTTATACCTCTCATCTGTCATTGCAAAAGATGTTATGTAAATAATGTTGTATTAGGGATTATCCTTCTGACTACTTGAGCAAAACACAACAAAAAAGAACTTTGACGTGATCCAGCAAACCCTAAATACAGTGCTGAGCAGGTGTATCATTTAGAGCAGGGCAATCCCAGGCACTGCACTGCAGCTGTGTTCCTGTCAGAGCCCTAACAGAAGTTACCTGAGGTTCTGGTATTAACACCTGACTCTGTGTAGTCATTTGAAGAATATTCTGGTAGAAAATTTTATGAGGTAGAAAACTCCTCATGGAGTTGGCTCCTGTGCTTTCTGGTAACTTCAGACTAGCCTCGACCTACAGGCCAGTTTTACTGGCCCTTTAATGGAAGCACTGAAACAAAACTCTTCATTTTTCTGGGGAGTACAAAAGTGACTAACTGGTTTTCTAAAGGACTGTGGTATCACACCCCAGCCTGGGAGCAGGAGGCATGCTGCGTCAGTGCAGCTGTTTTCTACTGAGAAACTAATGTTCAAATGCTGGGTTACGCCACATAAACACACCAGGTTCCTGGGGAACAGTTTGTCACCCAAACACACCTTCCTCTAAGATGCCCTGCACACTTTCCATTAGCAGTGGCACTAGTAAATTAAAAAAAAGACTAAGGAGTATAGACAGACTATATGTATTTGCTGGAATTTTAATACATTATTTGTTTCTAAGACTACATGACAGCCTTAGGATGGGTGCATTTGCAGGTACAGGCTGTGAAAATTACATCTTCCCATCTTAAGAGGTGAGGCTTGGAAGTACCTCCTTCCCTTTGGTGTCATTCTGGTAAAATTAATATCTATCTGTGTAAGTGTAGTCTATCAGGGTACCACAAAACCACTCAAACCTTAGAGGCCTAAATGAGAATCTCTGAACTGCACTTTTCCTTCAGGAGCTTCAGTGTCAGAACTGCATCTGTCAGAGGCTTGCAGCAGCTCTGGAAATATCTGCCCTATCTCCATTTCCCTATACATTCAAGTAAATGCAGATTTCTTAGAAAAATAAAGAAAAATGACGCAACAGGATTGAAAGTAAATATAATTTCTCACAATCTTTGTTGTTTCATACTTATTCTGCAAATAAGAATTACCATTATTTCAGATCCTTTTCAAATGTATCATAGTCACTCCACAGTAAGAACCTTAAACTTCAATTTGTGATAACAACATTGTAGCATTTTGATGATTATTATAGGAAATTATTTTTAAAGGGAACAGTAATGTTTACGCTGTGTTCAAAAGAGACAGTTTTATATGCAGACTCGTGAACCAAATCTCCCACCTGATGAGTCATTCTCCTTTAATAGTAAAACAACAAATTAAGGATTCATTAGATTGAAGGTGATTGAACTGTATAAAACAACCAGGCTGACAAACGTATAAAACCCTCAGCAACCATTTGTGTCTAATAAAACTTCACAGAATTAACACAGAGCAACCTCAGCAGTAGCCTTGTTGGCTTTCACAGAATCACAGAACCGCAGAATGAGTTGGGTTGGGAGGGACCTCGGAGATCATCTACTTCCAAGTCCCCAGCCATGGGCAGGGACACCTTCCAACAGACAAGGCTGCTCAGAGCACAATCCACTGTGGTCTTGAACACTTCCAGGGATGTTTTGTTGAGCCTAGGACTGAAATCACTATTAAATTACGGTTAAAAAACGACTGTACAGATCAAGATGGGAAGTATTTTTCATTCCGATATTCTTGGTGTGGAAAGATATTACAATTATAGGCGCAGGCACAATAACGACCAAAAGGAGGACACAAGATTTAGATTTGATTTTGAGATATGAGGGATTCACATGGCATGTCATATGATTAGTTCAGACATCATCACTAAAATATTCAATAATTCTAATGCCATACACTATATTAAACCACAACAAGCTGAAATTTTAGATATATTTAATTCCAGCTAAGGTATTTGGTGGTGATTTTAATAAAAAACTGCTATCAAATAACAGCTAGCAAATGATATTAATTACTGATTGGTTTAATTAATCTTTTTTTTTAAAGAAACTATATATTGACATCTGCAAATGAAGCCATTTGAGAAGTCAGATTTGTAATGTTTTACGAAGTGATTTCAGGTACTTGTCAACTTAAGAGCAACAATTTTCTTGCCATTTTGCCGACACAGGAAACATCTGATTCAATGATCTTTTGCTGGGCTACTGGAATCAGTCCTATTTCTTGGTCTTTGTGAAGACATGCAACACTGAAGTGCATACATATTTCCTCGCTGCCTCTTCTCAGAGCAGTCCTGGATTAACAGCTTTTTGAAGAATAAGCATTCAAGAAAACATCTTTGAAGGAATTAAATCTAACCACAGTTAATTTTTTAACTTAATATACTTCCTTGCGTACAGGACTAAGCACCCCTTAAAACATTTAGTTTTGCAAGATCCATGAGGAATTAGAAAGTATTATTATCCCCATGTGACACTGGAATTAAATGCAGGGAATTAAGCCTGGGCAGGGACTCAGAGCTGCGGTAGGTATGCAATGGTTAGTCATAACCATGTAGTGGAAGCTGTTTTTCCTAATTCTCAACTCTGTCCTTCTTACAGAAACTGCTTACTACTGAAGGAGGAAAGCCTTGACCCCTTGTGATGAGGTCCTGAGTGACTCACATTTCAGTCTGCTAAATGAATATAAGCATAAACTAAGTTCACTTATTCAAAGTAGACCAGCTCCATTAGGAGAACGAGTATCTCACATTATTGAAGATGTGCTGAATGCTTCACACTGCGGGCTGAAAATTGGAGGGGTTTAAGTGCTTTTAAAACACCGTGGGGTATTAAGTTCATCTGTTGTCAGGGGTTGGGAAAGGCTGTCTCACTGATGTCCCAGAGTTGTCCTTCTACCATCCCCAGGAGAGCTGTGGATTGCAGTCTGGCCATGCCTCAGCAGAAGGCCTCGCACAGAAATCTGGTGAGGAGCAGACTGTAGCTCGTGGGCTACCATCTAGAGCAAAGCATGTAATAAGAAAGCATACCCATGGAGCAAAAGCCCTGTTTCACAACCTCCCCTGAACTGAAAGAAGGACAAGTCTGTGGTCACCGGGTACAAACCCTTCTCATCAGGCTTCAGGGCATGAATTATGGGGTAACAGTTGCATATCAAAGGCCCTGCTACTGCAGCACCTTTCCGTGCAAGCAATCTCATAGGACTGTATAAGTAACTGAATATTTACTGCAACAGAAGCATGAACATTATCTTTCCACAGTCTGCATGACTGACGAGGGCTACAAAGTCCTCTGGACTCTCCCCTGTGGCCACTTACCATTCATTGCCTTCTGTTTATCCTGGAGTTAGAGACCTAACTCCCTGCTTCCTCAGCCTGTGCTTCTAGGCTTCCTTCCTTTTGTAGTAAAATCTTTCTTATGAAATAGAACCTTTCTTTCCTCTTTAAAGCCATACATTTCAATCAAATAGCCATTTTTGCTCAGATATTTTTTTTTCTCTGCTGCTTACTGGGATGTTCTTACACATGTTAGCTGATAAAACGTATGTTACTATGTAACGGATCAGACTTCTATAGACAAAAGAGACACATAAAGAAAAAAAGTAAGTGAAATGTGGACATTTCTACTTAGCACCAGGCTTAAAAGACCTCAGATTTTATCTAAGTATTTTTTCTAAAAAGCATACTTACTGTAATCAGATTCCAATACCCATCAATTTCTTTCAACTGCTGTATTTGTAAGTATGGAGACAGAATCACTTCAGCATAACTGCAAGAAATGCTCCATTGTTTTCAAATCTTACTTTTTAAATGCATGCTGGCTACACTCTATATGTCGTCTTTCATACTGAATTTGGAGGTGGTAGGACAGTGCATTTGCACATGCAAACCTGCCTAGGAAGCCATTCAAGTTAAGGAAGGCACACAGAATTGTAACATATAGGTGTGTTTACCCTCCTTGTCCTCAGAAATGTGGGCTTAACTGATATAACCAAATATACAGTAAACCACATCTTGAAAATCTGAAACAAACGGTCCAGATACCAGTTTTTAAGGGCCTTCTATTTAACATCCCATCCTAAGAAATTTAGCACAACAATAGCTCCTTTTGGTTTCTTGCAAGTATATTATAACTCTGTTCTAACAGTATCCTGTAGAAATCACTTATGTGACACAAGATGTGCAAGTGCAGCCAGAGACATTTTGGGGAAAAAAAAAGAAAATTAAAATAACAGGATTAGCTGTGTCCCTGCCTCTCAGGCCTTGAAACCAAGAATTTACTACCAAAAAACAAACAGAAAAGAATGTCCTATTCTATTATTTTTTTATATCTTAAGGGAAAAATAGCCAACTCATTTCAAATTCAAAGCAAAAATGCTAATGGCTAAACAACAGTGACTCATCGGAACTAAAACCAGGAAAGTATGTTTACTTCAATTTATCTCAATGGAATATACATGTTAATTGCTTGTTAGGGCAAACTCCAAGCCATTGTACTGAAAACCGAAACCAAGATGAAGAAAGCTGTAATACTATGCTTAATCTAAGCCAAATTTTAGGAGTTCCAGAGTAGCTGGTGCCCAGATGTCCTGAAAATAACTGCATCTACTCCTTTTTCTTGTACTTCTAGCTGCAATGAGGTACAGTGTAAGGACCTCATGATAGAAACATGGGGAGAATGCCCTTCAAATAAATAAATAAATACATTTGGTTGCTCTTCTTGCTTATCAAAAGAAAAAGGTTTTGTTGCATTGGTATTAAGTCTCCCAAAAATACTACCATTAGAAATCAAAAATATGAAAAAAGGACAAAAATGTCATAATCTGTTTCCTGGGATGTACAGGTCAAAGTGCCTTTCAGAACAGCATTTTTCTTCTTCTGCCAAGAGCTGTAAGATAGTGCAGCTGATCAGACAGAACATTAGAGCTGCTGCAGATCTCTTAAATCTTCTTTCCACTTTTACTACATCTCAGTATGAAAACTTGTAACTTCCTGATACTTTTGCCACTGACTCAGACTGCCTATCCATAAAATGAGGCTAATGATAGCTTGCAAAATAAGCATTTTATTTTGAGTATTTCTATTTTGATGTGCAAAGGATGTGTATTTATGTATCAGCAGCGATGGAACTGTTATTTTACACTGTTTGTCCCGTTTAGTTTTTAAGGGAAAAATGATAACATAGAACAGTATCAAACATTTTCATTTGCTAGGTTGAAGCCTTTGAGTAAATAGAATTAGTTTTAGAACTTCAGCTGACTGTAGAAAACATAAGAAATACAATTTTTAATTGAAGTTGCTGAAGCGAGTAGGAATCTGAAGGCATAATAAAGACATTTCTGTACTGAGAATTGTTTTTCCACCTGCCCGATATAGATGTTCCTTGGCTTGAGAAATACTGCAGTGTGTTATTTCACAGAACCTAATTTCTCTCTTCCCTTTTTTCCTGGAGGCACTGCAGAAGTACCCTGGGGGGGGAGCTATATGAGTTTCAGAAACTTGAGACAGGTCTTGGTTTTAGTTCCATGAAAAACAAAAAGGGCTGTTGAACTACCTTGTAAGAAAACTGACTGCAATTGGGACTGGAAGGATAAGGTGCAAGTGATGAGGTGTTTTGCTGTGAGTACAGTTCCTGACATAAAAGGTGTAGAAAAGAAGAAAACAATGGCGGAGTTTCTTGATGCTTGACCTTTCAGAAAATTAAAGAGAGCAGCCAAATCTGGCTATAAATGAGCCAATTCCCTCAACTCTGAACTTCACCCACAGTGCAGTATTTTTAAATCTCAAAGCTTTTCCCTAGTGGTAGGGAGATATGAAATAAGGATGGGTAATTTCTCAGGACATAGTGTGTAGGAGCTAACAGTCTATCATACAGAGTGAACGTGCTTCCTCAGAAGAAATTCATGACCTACTTCCCTGATACACTTTGCTTCCTCCTGGCTGAGAAAGTACCAGTGGTCTTCCTCCACACTCTCCCTGTCTTCTACATGACTGTGCAGCACCAGTTTAGTTCATTTTGTTGCCTTTTCCTTCACAGCTTATCATTGCCGGGTCTTTGATCAGCCTGAGCATAGACACAGGTGAGAAAATCAGCCAAAAAGAATATAATTAGGGAAGAGGTCAGCGAATAAAGATAGCATAGAGGAAGGACTGGAGGAGATTTTGCCTACCTCTGCCTAAAGATCTGAGGTGCTCACTCACTCCGATTCTCCTTCAAACTAATGTGTCATTCTCACTTTGCTCTGTTTTTGAAATTGCATGGGAGATTTCTTGACAGGCATGTACATTTTTCCTTTCACATAAAGCTCAGGACCTTGTAGGTAATTCCTACTGCCGTCCAGACTTCTGTCAATTCTCTGACAGGTCCTGTAACACTTGACAAGAGTGGAACTGGGTAGAAAAACAAACCAAAAGGGTTAGGTTTAATAAAAGACCGTAGCACATATCCCAGACTGAAGTCAATAACCTTGTCTGTGGAAATCACTACCCTTCCTACAGAGAATGGGAAATGTACCTTTCTTGGAAACAGCAAGGAGATCAATACTGTCTTTTAGACAAAGGCACAGTGGTGTAACCTCCCCTGCTTTGTAAAATAATCACAACACTCATCCAAGCCAGGAAGAATTGTGAAAGGGCTTGAAATGCTGTCTTGCATCTCACAGGTGAAGTGTGGCTAATGGGAAAAAGCTTCTTCAACCATTGCTGTTTAATGTGCCTTCCTGAGCATCCAGGGACACAAGTATCATGGAGTCAGAAAGGAAGAAAATACTCTGAGCCTATCAGTGTAGTCAGCTGGGAGGACAGGGCACTGGCTTCTGGACACCAAACCCTGGAGTTAAAAGCTGGCACTCCTCTGCATTCTTGGTATGCTTTGTATGCAAGAAGGGGCCGTATCTTTATTTTCTGTGAAATATGCTCTTCCTTGTACTTATCAGAAAGGTAGCTTAGTTTCTAAATTTCCATTTTGAGATGGTATTTATGTGTTAAACGATGAGGCAAAGAGCTTAGATTGAGCTAAATTTCAGCAAGGCAAAAACGGCTAAATAAGACACTTAAGGGATTGACAGAGGCATCTAGTCTGTAGTAACCTCTAAAGTTGCAGCAGCTGAGAAGGGGTTTTTAGGACTGCAAAACCTATCCAGATCCCACTGTACGCACATATACACACTCCTTATTGGAAACAGACATATATTTATGCTTTTTTGTAACACAGTTGTGTGTTCTCAGTAACATACACTGCCACAACAAAGGTATTAGAAAGTGTTAATTAATGGGCATTATAAGACGCAGAGACAGCTAATAGAATTTTTAACACCCGTCCTGACTTCAGGAATACTGACACTAGTTGTAACATGACATGACATTTCACTGCAAATATCTTTTTTTATTTTTTTCCCCTTCTTATTAGAGCTAAACAGATTGGTAATCATTGAGTCTACAAACGAAAATCTAATTTTGTAATTAAATGCCAAGAAAATTATTTCACAACTTTTCATAGAGTAATGCAGTCACTGAGAGCCTGAAATGACCTATGACTGCGTAGTGTGGAATGAAGCACCTAAAACATTGTTAATAAACATGTTTTATGTATAACATAAATTGAGGCCTGTGATATACTTCCCCACTTTCCTTACTAAATGTCTGTTCTCCCCATATTGTCCTACCTTCCCCACCCCTAGTCCTGGCCACTCCCTCGGGTTTTTCCTATTGGTTTCGGTACCCCAACTCCGCCTATTGCTGCCCCACGCCCGGAGCCCATTCTCTCCGCCCCCCCTCGTCCCCATAGAAAAGTAAGCTGCGGCCACGTGGTTGGGCTCTCTGCATGGGGAACCGGTGTGGCACCATGTGAGATTAAAGCTCTCATGTCCCCCATGTGGGAGCCTCTTCTCTGCCTCCTTTACCAGCGCTGTGTTGCAGAGCTGACAGCTCGCCGGAGCGAGGGCGCGGGGCCGCCTAAAGGCTGCGGGAAGCGGCTGCCGCTCTCCCTGCCGCAGCCCCGCTGCGCTCTCCGGGAAGGTTGCAGTGCGCCATACCAACGCAATAACAACAAACCGCAATAGAGGCCCTCCGAAAAATTTTTAGTATAAGTGACACTGGTTCTAGGAGATTATAATGCACCCATAATTTAGACTTTAGCACAGTATGCAAAACAAGTACCAGAACATAACATCAATTCTGCTTGGAAAGTATATGTGGAATGGCCTATATTATTTATTTTGACTAGTTTCTCGATTCTGATAACTTTTATTTATGATTTTTGTATCTTTATGTGCTAATTGTTACAAATCATTCTTTTTTTCCAAGCCAGCTAGCATTGGCTTTTGTTATTTGGGACAATTGGTGGCTGGTACTCTGAACAGGCACTTTATCAGTCTAGTCCTTCAAATATGAAAAGAAACTATTAGAAAATTCCTTGCACAAGAAAAGTATAATTTTCCTTCCCCAGCAATACTACCAGTATGATGGCCCAGTGAACTTCACACTGATGTAGAAGTGTCAGTCCTTTTTTAATGTTCTTACATGATTTGCATGCATTCCCTGTTTTTCACAGGCTTGGAGAGAACCCTTTTTACTGTTTATTAAATTATAAATTCAGAGGAGGACAGAAAGGACAGTAGCACAGCTGCAGGATGAAAAGAACTATTTCCTATGAAAATAAACTAATGATCTAAACAGTTAAGGAGAGAATGAAAAAATGCAAAAGGTATCTTTAAAGAAGCTGAACTGAAGGAAAAAACTTAGGCAAGCACCAAACCCTTTAGGCACTTGACAAAGGTTATGGATTATCTAACCCAGCATCACTTAAAGCGTGTTCAGAGTGTCAAAAATCTTTACAGTCAATTGACATCACCAAATATCACAATGAGATTGCTATTCCCAATCATTTAAATTGTATTAAATATAAATCCATCTTTTCATAAAGTTATCTTTACAACTGCTATATTTCAAAACCTATTCTTCAAAACTACCCAATATTAGTTTTCCATTTATAATACAGATGAAAAAATCAACTTTATGAATTTTCTTAGCTTTCCCTTGCCATACTTCTTCAAGGATGGGATAAAATGAAATAGTGCCTTTCTACTGGGATATCTTCATGACTTTTCTAACACTAATTTTTACATAATAGGTTATTTGATTTACAAATAATGGTAAGCATACAAACACTGAATACTAAATACTGCCTGCAGGTAATAGGTCAAATCATTAGCCAAAAGTTTAAAAATTCTGCAGCAGATGTCCATGGAAATGAAAAAAATGTCGCAAACCCCTCCCCC
>VZTE01006320.1:120737-151583 GCA_013397775.1 Eulacestoma nigropectus | reverse complement strand
AAAAAAACCTGCCACTTGCCTGAATGAAAACACTGTCTTGCCTGTGCCATGCAACTGCATGACTGAAAGGCAGAGTATATGGTCTGCCAAAGCAGGTGGCCAGGTGGTGAACTGTTTTTCCAGCCATGAGTAGCACTAAAGCATTTAGCATGTACTAAAGCATTTTAAAACAGTTTCAAGCATTAAAGTAATTTCTATACTATGCAAAAGAGCTAACAAGAAAAGAAAATGTAATTTACTCACAACAATTGCAGTCTCTCTTGTTTTCTAAGCAAATATTCTGTGCTTCATTTTTCAAGGTGGAATGAAACGAAAAGTTACTCTGTGAGGTTTTCCAGTTATGAAAGAAAGAAGCTCATGCTGATTCCTTGTTACATTCCATATTAACAGTACACTAACTCCAAAATAGCACCTTACACTGAAAGGAAATATTTTAAGAGAAAAGAGGCAATGCCTTACGGATGCATAACAGTATCACTATGAAGAACACTGATACTTTCTCTTATTTTACTTCCGTAAATTAGCATCTTTCATTGAAGAAATAGAGATCCTGTGAAACTATACATGCTGATTATTAAAAAAAAAAAAAAAAAGAAAACAAAAGACCCAGCTACTGCTAGCTGAATTTAACAATAATCAAACTGAAAAATGAACTAGTTATTTTTTGGGTAGGTGTTTCTTTCTTGGTCTGTTATTTGCAAATTAAAGCATCTCTGAAGTGGATGTCTGTATTTGAGAAAAGGGAAGGTATATACGCTAGGTGCAAGCAGCACTGTTAATACCTCTCTTTGAACTAACCAGCTGCCTGCTAAATACTGTAAAGTATGCTGTTTCTTTACACAGAAGTAGCATTGCAAGGTTTAGAATCCCCTCCATCCCTCTCATTTCTGCAGAACAGCTGATGCTTGCTGGGGGAAAGTTGCATATTCTGTCTTTAAAACTGATCACTTTGTCTGTTTTGAAGGGTTTCAAAATATACAAAGCTCTACTTTGATACTTACAAAAGAATCTTTCCTGTTGGCCAAGTCCATCCAAAACAGGATTCATGTCTGCAGACATATACTTTACTCCAGATCAATGCCAAGAAGTCCTATGGAGCCATTCCTGATACAACCCCAAACCCACTTATATTAGAGGGAGTTCTTATTTGAGTGGGTTTTAAATCAGATGCAGAGTGAGAAGAAAATTCTTAAGTTGACATTTCTTTCTTGGAATATACTTTACTGGAAGAGGTAGACTGTCGTGCCATGTCTGGCTCCAGGTATTTCTATTAACTTAAAAACTTTAAATAGAGCTGTGTCCTTGAGAAAAATTAAAGACTGAAATGCCCAAGCACAGATAACTTCTGTTGAATTCCCCAAAAGCACTGGCTACTTAGCATTCCCCCTGAACTGGATGTTTTAGCACAGACACATTTGACTGACTTTTGCCTCCCTAACTTAAAGTGTGTGGTGATTTTCCCAGGAAAGCAAAAGTGAAATATAACTCAGGCACTCCAGAACCTGTGTGTATTTAGTTTTTACATTAGGAATAAACCCTAAAGTAAGACCAGAACTGAAACTGGAGTTGAGGAGATGCAGCAGAGCAGGAATAATACAATTTGGAATTTTCTCTGAGTTGGAATGCACTCAAAATTAATTATCAACCATTTGTACTAAGCAGAGACAGTGTAGCACTATACTTCATGGAACGATTAAGGTATGCATTATACTGAGGAACATAAAGATACGAACAGTAGAAACATTCCACTCCATGATTTACCATACTCCCTCTTCAATTTCAGTGTGATTTAAGGACATGCCAAATATTGTAGAATGCTAATATTCTTTTAAAATCCTACTGGAATTCCATATTTATAATGCTAGGTTCTTTAGGTCTATGAAAGTTGAAAGAGTTTTATGCTTACCTAGGGACAGCTCAGGAAAGGATGCATGTATTGTTCCCGAATTCAGGCCTGTCAGTCGCTCCCTCCTGCCCTTGCCCTGGACTGAAAGCGTGGAAAAGAGCTTTTACACATCCCCGAGGAGCTTCAGAAATACTCTGTGGCGTACCCCAGCAGACCAGTGAAAACACAAGGGATGATGTAAGAGCTCAGGTTACATTTGTTTAGACGTGGCAACTCCTGAGGACATGGTGAGACCCAATTCAAAATGTTTGGTGTTTCTTGTATTTCTAAGTGGTCATCTTCACTGGGTCAGCACTGTTCTCCGTCAGCAAACAAGGAGGATAACTGGTTATGGATACCATTAATAGGTTCAAATCAAGAACAAGCTGCCAGTAATTTGAAAGGGATAATGTAAATTACAATTGCTGTTCAGAGTAGGTAGAGAATGTTTTTACTATTCTTTGGTCCAGATGTTTTAAATGATAGGTAGAGATAATCTCTAAGGTTTGTACAATCCCAAGAATTAATTAAGGAAACTTTTACAGGCAACAGACTGACATTTAATTTCCATTTCACTTTTTTATTTTACTACCTTTCAGGACATAGTCATGCAAGGACAGCAGTTCAGGCAGAGACTGTGTGGTGCTATGCAGATGGAAGAGCACCTATGTGTTATAACTTGCAGGATCTATGTAAATGTATGCAAAATGTGATGCACTGAATACATTTTTTCTTTGGTATTGTTGTGCAGTATAGAGTTTAAGTAGTTCACAAATAAAGATATACTGAATTTCAGTCTTCCCATGTAGATTCCAAAGACAAGATTTCTGCATAAAATTTGTACAAAAAGTATTTTCCCCTCATAAATGAGTCTTCATAAATTATTCTGTAGATCAAAACCAGCATGGTATGTATTTACCTACAGTAAAAGCTATGAGTATTTAAATGATAATATAATAGGCACTGATTTTATACAGCAGAAAAAAACTCAAACAAAAACCTCAGCCTAACAAAAAACCCCAACCTAAATGAAAACCAAACAACTTCCCTCTCCTTTAACTGAATCAAGTATTAATAGAGGTCAGGCAGCAGATAAGAGAAGAACTGTACATTTCCAAAGTCAGCGTTCACAGGAAATTAGTTTTGCATTTTTTTTCAGAACTGTCTCCTCCTTGTGGTTATGAATATGTGTTAATTTGGATTTTGTTGTTTCATATTTGGAGAAAAGCTTGGGACTTCCAACTTATTCACTGCACTAATTTAACGACTGAATTTCATTTTCTCTCCATCCAGTATCACAATGCAGGCACAAAGTGCCATAAAGAAACACTTTCTAAAATCAATCCATATAAAGTAGCTAATTCTGAATACTTCCATTTAATCCCAGATCTGTGTCTTAATTCAAAAAGTGGTAATTGATAAATACAAAAAAAAACCCAGCTGAAAAGAAGTGGCACATTTTATAGAACTTCCTCAAAAAATGGCAAGTTACCCAAAGCCTGCAGTGCCAAAGCCAATTTTTCACTATGTTACTATAAATTAAAACTAATTATGCTTGTTGGAGTAGAATCATCTTTAATTTTTGTTGTAAATGAAATAAACCGCATCTCACTATGGTACAGCAGAGCAAAAACCAAATGTGCATAAACAGATTTCTGCGGTTTTGCCAGTCTAGTCACTGGGAGAGCTACAACTTCGGCCCATCCTTGGAAAACCTGAAATAAATATTGAAATCATTGGCTCCCTGCAACTTCTTCGCTAACTGTTTTGTTCTATTTAAAAATTCTGATTTGGCTTGATTTCCTTAGTAACAATATCAGGCAGGCAGTTCCTAAAAGCTTCAAGATTCTGAGCTGCTAAAATATGCAGCAATAGTATGTGACAAGGTTTCTTTTAGAGATTTTACAACATCCATGTCTAAGGATACTGGATGTTGTTACACAAAAAACTCCATGCCTTTCTGTTCCAGCTCTGTTTTTTTCATCAAAGGGAAGATAGAAAGTAGAAAAATAAACCCAGAAAACTAAATATAGTCACACAAGATGAAAGCTACCCAAACTCTCTAGAGATCTGGGCCAGTGTGTGCTTGTGAAAAACTGTCATGACAGCATCAAACCCAGCCCAGACTCTGTACTCCAAATGCTAGGTTCTTATGGTCAAGCCTCTGTTCTCCAGGGCTTTGAAGCTAAATAACAAAGTGAGGCAAACAGGTGAATGAATAAGAGCCAGAGGAATGGTTGTAAGGATGTGACAGAAGTACAGAACGACACATGCTGCAGGTTGCTCGTTGTCTAATTTTGGCATGGAGAGATGTGATCTCCAGCATTCACAGCAGGCAGTGTTTTGTATCCCTTCCATCCCACCGGATCCTGTGGTTTCAGTTCACTAAATCTTTAACATTCTTCCCTTAAAAAAATAATCAAGGACTTGCAGTTTTTTCTCTGTCTTATTATGACAAGTCTAAGAATTAGACTTGACTTAGTTAGCTACGTTTAGGTATAAAGCAGAAAAACTTTGTACTTTTTATAAATTATTTTCTTGGCAAATATATTATAGAAAAGAAAATTTGGGATAGGGGAGGCATGGTCTTAACACTGAAGCCTAACAAGCGACCATGGAGAGAACAATTGATCGTATATCAGTATGCCGCAGACTCAGAGCCTCCTCAGGTTGTCACTGACCTCTAGTCTTTTCACTCTCTAATACCTGGCATCCTAAATTGTCCTGGCAATGACATGAAACGGCAAATGCTGATCAGACCAGATAGTTCTTCTTTGCTGCTGTTTTTTTGTAAGTCTTTCTAGGCCAGCTGGTAATGCATGTGTGAGACGTACCAAGAATTAATTAACTGTGGCCTCCTTAAACAGGTTGTCAATAATTCTGTTGTGATAGTAGTACAATCATACCCATCTTGTTATGATGATCATAAAAGATCCTTCTTTCCTCTCCACTGATACTGAGTAATCACTGTTAATCTACAGAGCTGCATAGGGAAATATTTGCATAGCAACTGCACAGCAATGAACATAAAATACTTTAGAAAGAAGAAAACCATGCATTTGTTACTGAATCATGCATATTAGGATAGATAACATTATATTTTTCTTATAAAGTAAAACATTATTTTTATACCCACAACAAAACATGGACCTGCAGAACTTTTCAAGCAATCTTCTAGCAGCTTCATACGAGTCTTTTGCAGCTCAGGACTGTCCCATTCATCTGCTTCAACTCCCCAGTATAAATCTATGACCTGGAAAACAGTATGCAACATAGTTACTTATCATATGCCCTTTCTACCAATCAAAGTAAAAATTTGTTTTGCCAACATCCTGTGCACTAAGCTTTGCTCTTCAGTGCGGTAAAAAGCAATGAGGTCTACATCCAGTCCTTACACAGACTGGCAGGGTTTCCTCATATAAATGAGAATTCCAGTCTGTTACCTTCCCTCCCAGATAGTCCTTCCTGAGACAGTCTCTCATTTTAGTCATATGGAGATTAGCATGACAAGATCTTGGTTTGATGTAGTCTTTTATTTGCTACTAGATTTCTTATAATGGATAGGTAAAAATAATGACGAAAGCCTTGAAAAAAATCCTGGCTCCACGAAAATTAATGGGAATCTCACTGTGGATCGCAGTCAAGACCATGACTTGACACCCTGTGTTACTTGTATCCACAGGATATAAACTCATCCTATGCACATGGCTCGAAAGAAATAGGAATGGTTCTCCATTATCATACTTCCTTTGTTAGCTGATCTTTGTGCTTTGGAAGCAGAGATTGTATGGATACATACAAGACAGTGGCAGAGAGCTTGCTGTCCAGCCTTTTATATGTAGCTACAGACGCAGTTTTGTGACCCTAATTAGTTACAAACAAATTCCTGTAAGAAACTATTCATGTTAAACTTATTTGAAGAAATTAAGTGATGAAGTGTGATTTCACTACACATTTTAACTAAAAGGCTGAATTCTTACTGTGGGAAATCAAATTTAAAAAGATAGAGATCACATGTATGAACTGCTTTTGGAACAAAACTCATGGTACAGGCTACTACTCTCTCATTTAAGTTACTACTGTTTCTTAACATCTTGTATGTAACTTTAACAAAAAGAAGGCCAAATGGACAGTTTAAAAAAACAATCAAAATTGTATTATTACATGAATTTATTACAAAATTGTTTATTGTAATATTGTTTGTACTTTGGAAGCACTCTGCAAGAAACAGAATCATAAAATTAGCTATTGTCTAAACAGATTATAAAATGAGCCTGAAGACTTAATATAAGAACTAATAATGAGTTGATGTAAAACTAAATTTCAGCAGTTTACAGCTGGTTAATCTTCTTGGAAAATTTCTCATACCAATATCAAGGTTTAAGACCAAATCCTAGAGTTCTATATGCATATGTGTAATTTCACTACCAACAGTCTCATTGACTATTTCTGCCTTAAAAGTTTGGGACTCATATCAGTGTTTGCTGAAGCAGGCATATTGTTACTAAACATGACAGGTGGTGTCCTGTGTGACTCATGATGAGCGAAAAATGGAATGCATTGTAGCTTACGCTGCCAAGAAAATACACTCAATATCTTTATTTTTTACAGAAACCCTGTTGCATAATTTTGCTGGAACATGCATTTTCTGCTGTACAAAACTGCGTTTCGAATAACCTTCCTATTTCCCTCAGTTGCACTGATTTCTTTTCTGTCCTTTCTCTTAGTCTCATTAGGAAAAAAAGGTTCCTTTCTTCCTCTCTACTTTCTGTTATTTATCAATACAACTTTATTATCGAACTTCACATTGTATTCATCTGTCTGATTACTTGCATGATGTATGATAAAGCTTAAATATTCTCATTATAAAACCCTTCAGATACAGATCTTAGCATACAGTAAAAAATATTTTAATTACTTCTTGAATGAATTTATTGTGCTGCTCAGGTTCTTCTGAAACGTGAAAGCAATTTCTATTGTAATTAAATTTTCAGAAATCACATTAATTCTGTAAATGTGAAGAGGAAACTCCCTGGAGAACCTGGTAATTGTAGGGGCTCAGTGGCTGTTTGTTATTTTATGGGGTAACAGTTTTGGCGCATAATATCTTAACTTTGTCCTGCAAGAGTAAACATTTTATGGATCAAACCTCTGAAGACACCAAGAATTTCAAAATAAGGTCTCATCAGTTGCTCATTATGCTAACTGAAATAAACAGGATTTACAAAATTAAAGAAATGGAACAAAGAGACAACTATATCTGATTTTGAAGCATGTTTTTACTTACACTTGGAAAAACTGTGTGACAAACACCCACTCAAACTTTCAGTAAGGCTTCCAAGGTCATATGACAACTAGTGCCCTCTGCAAGAGCTCCTTACACACAGCGGGCTGAAACTATTCTAGTTCAAGTCCACATTAGTCACCTAACGAGACTTTTCATTCATAATTCAGTGTTTCCTTTTGCTTACTTAGCTTTTGTCCTACCAATCTTACAGTTTCACAGATTTTTCTCAGGAGATAGAATTATTTTATTTTTATCACTTCCAAGAGCTTAAAAAAAGAAATAAAAATTCCATTCATGCAAAATTCCACTTTCCTTTAGCATATATATCCCATTGACAATTATTTGAAATGGTTCATTGTTCTGAAGAAGAAAAGTGTACACTGCTAATTAACTATGTTTAGTTATCTTCCAAAATTTTCAATTACAACTACTTTCTTTAACCTGTCCATCCTCCCCCGTAAAAGTACTGTATTTCAGGTCAAAACCACCATGCACTCTGGAAGTCTTTTTCTCAGCTTACTTGCTGTCTGTCTTTGCCAATACATGTCTTTTTCTGAAATATTTTCTGATATAATGGAAAAGAAGTCCATCAAGCAAACAAATTCATAGTGTGATCGAATACGGTCACTTCTGCTTCCCCTCATCTGGTGATTATGTTCAGTAACAGCTCCCACCAAACTGATGACACCTGACAGATCTCATGCTTTGCAACAACCAAAACAATTTTGAGTGCAGCCAAGTGACTCAGTGAAAGTTGGAGTAATGCATGTACTCAAATGCATTTCATTTGGGTCATGATTCCTTAGGTAGAGGGTGTCCTGAATAATGCATTTGTAGTAGTCACATGCAAGGTAGTTCTTGTTTGGTCAGTAGAAGATTACACATCAGGATTAAAAGTTACGTGTTCTTCTCTGTACAGAGAAATATAAATTTATCCCTGTATCTGAAAAGTACATAATACTTTATTCACACCACTGCCCTAAAAACTGTAGTCTTAATTTTGCCTGCTAACCTAAAAAATTTAGCATATCAGCATTGGAATAAGAAAAAAAAAAAGTTTTGTTAAAGTCTACCTCAGAGCCTCTTTCAAAAGGCTTTACTACTTTTCCTTGGTTATTTTTGTACATTTCCCTACGTCGCTTCCACAGAAATGTGATAGCTTTCTAGCAGTTTTCTGAACTGTGTCAGTAGAGCTGTCTCTCAGACCTCATATTACTTGAAGATGCTCCTGCTGTTGAAACTATATAAGAAAATAATTTGCTTCCATGAATTTACGGGAGTAAACTTAATTATTCCTTCCCTGGAATACATTACAATCTATTTGAAGAAATAAATATTTCCTCTCACAAAGAATTCAGTGGATTATGATCTACTTGGAAGAGACATTTCCCCCACCAAGATGTCTCCTCCAAGATGACAGAAACAAGGGGTTGATATTTTCCACGAATATCACACAAGAAATATATTATTTAAATATCTTTTGCTATTCCTTTCATGTACCACTGCAGCTGGGACTTCCCAATCAGCTGATGAGCTAGGACCTTCAGATGAAATTATTTTATAGCCATAATCAAAAATCACTGGAATTTACCACCATGCAGATTCAGCAACTCCACTGTGACTCAGGGAATTAAAACCAAATATCCTAATTTAAGAACTTGTTATTTTGATTTAAAACCAGCTGCATATGCACCAAGAATAATACTCTGGGAGGAACAGGATGTTGCATAAAAGGCATTAGCTGTTTCCAACTAAGCTACACTCTGGAGAGATGAGTTTTTTGGGGTCAATAAGTACGTGAGGAAAGCTTGTGGATGCGGAGCCAGAATTTTTGGAAAAATGAACAACATTTTTACATCACAAGCTGTATTTGTTTCTCTTAGCAGAGAAAAGCTTACGGGCCTGCTGACATATACGGGACTGTGAATTAGGATATACCTGACTTAAAGTACCAGTGATTTTAACAGTGATGCCAAAAACACATTTTAAAATCAAATACAACTGTCTTTATTACCAATTGGCTCTTGCCAAAGATGTGTATGGGTCTATGTCTCTCATAACACAAAGGAAAACATGAACTTACTGAAGCAGTGGGAATGCTACAGTTGACATTAAAGGAAGCAAATTTCATAGCATATAATCACAATAAAAATGTTCCATGTTCAAGCCATTTTGGTAATCAGTTTCGGTATTCACCCGGTTAAATTATTTTCCACATTACAGTGGAACTTAAGTATGGTTTCTAGAAGCATAACACTGTATATCAGATGTAACATTATTTCTTCTTAAATACTTTGAATATCTAAAATAGAGGTGGTGCTTTTTCATCCATTCAGAATCTACCTCAAATCTTCTCGCAAAATAATTTAAGTACATCAAAGGCTAAGAGAGCTAGGCCTGTTTCGCCCGGAGAAGACACAGATGAGAGGGGATTTTATCCAAGAATACAAATAACCTAAAGGTGGGTGTCAAGAAGAAGGAGCCAGGCTGTTTTTGGTGGTGCCAAGCAATAGGACAAGAGGCAATGGGCAGAAACTGATGCACAGCAAGTTCCACCTAAATATGAGGAAGAACTTCTTTACTGTGAGGGTGACAGTGCACTGGAAAAGACTGGCCAAAGAGAGTGTGGAGTCCTCTTTGGAGATATTCAAAACCCATTTGGAACCAAACCTGTGCAACCTGCTCCAGGTGAACCTGCTTTAGCAGGGGGAATGGACTAGTTGACCTCCAGTGGTCCCTTCCAACCCCAACAATTTTGCGTGTGAATGCGTGAAATAGTTTTTACAATCTTCCATTTTACCAACGATATTTAAAAATGTTATCTGTTCTAAACAGAGTTAATTTCAAGATGAAGTAATGCAAGATTCAACATAATGAAACCTACCTGAAATTCCAGGCCATAGTTTTCTCTGCAGAATTCTCTCAGTTTAGGATACACATGTTCTCTTAGGGCCCTCCTTTCTGCTATTGTATCTGTGTTGTGGAAAAAGATGCTATTAACAATATTTATATAAACTCTTCTTTTAGTCAGAGATACAGATTTTTCACTTAAAAATGATCCCTTAACACACACAGAGCTCTAATGAAAATCAAATGCTGGGATCTAATCCCCAAACTGTATGTTGTACAAACACATGGAAGTCTTTGCATGTGTAACAATACATGTAAAATCATGTAAATGTGTTTGTATGTGGCAAAATTATGCTTTGTACACATCTTAATGCTGCAGCATATTACAATTCAGCTCAGCTGAATTAAGTTTGTAATTCAGCAGTCAGAATTTCTTTCTTGTTTTGACTTCTATTTAGTTTCCAGAAAGCTGAATTTTACAAATAAGAAACACCATGCAACAAAGAGATACACTAAAGATGAAAGAGATCTCAATAATTAGAAATAATCCAACAACATAAACTAATAACATTATCTCAAATGCTATCACTTTCTTCACCATCTTTAATCTAATAGTATCTTAAAAGCATTATTTATCATTAATAGCATTATTTATCTTTTGCCCAGGTGATTCCTCCTATAATACTAAATGCCCAGTTCTGATATCATGGTATTCTTACTATGGAAAATGACATGTTTTGATAATGAAGTACAACATGGCAATGACACCAAAATTATTATTAAGTTCAGTATGTCCAAGTTAATCTGAACACATTTATATAAAACATACCACTTGCACATATGGTCAAATATGAAGTAAATTTGGTTAGTAGTGAAATATTTTGTAGATAATACATTCTATTCTCTTTCACAAGACCATGATATGTGACGGATTTCCTATATTGTAACTGATAGCACTGTTGCTAATTTATTTTCAAAAATAGAACATAACTGTTGTAAACCACTAGCTCTGAGTGCCATGCAATAAAAAATGAAGTGTTAACTTATGAATGATGGAGAAAATCTACTGCAGGTCATGCATTATTTGTGTAACTGCACTGAAACAAACCAATAGATTACAACTGATTTGACATTTCCCATATTGTTGCAAATAAGAGAAATATATGTAAATCCTACAATGCTTTAGAGCCCCAATCAGAGCCACAGCTGATATATCTGAGTCAGACGTCTGCTTATAGGATCATTGTCATATATAGTCATAGAATAGTCATAGCCATAGAATCATAGATTTATAATGTTTTTATTTTAAAAATTCTAGGAAAGGGTGAAATCTGTAATTTAACTTATTACACCAAACTAATAATATCCTTCTTACTATTTAAGTATATCTTTGAAATATTACACACGTGTAGTATAATTACCGCTTATTTTCATGAACAGAAAGCAATCCAGAAACATCCAGAGAATTGTTTCTCATGAAATCTTAATCAAGGCAAAAAAGTCTATACCAAAAGGCTCAAAAGTACAGTCAAGTTTAATTCAATTCATCTGAATTACCACAGCTCTTCCTTCACAAACTTTTGATGTCAAAAAAGTCAGAGACATAGTAGCTTTCAGGAAACATCCTCTCTAAGTACAATAATGTAATACTATGTATTTATGCTTTAATGTTTTAAAACATACTAACTATGCTTAGTGGTCTGACAGCGGTCCAAGAGCATTAAAGTCCTTGCTACATCACAAGCTTTCCATTTGACTGTCTGCACACCACGCGAAGTGCAGAGCTTTTATATATCCAATTTGAACACTGTCAATACACACTGTCAAACACCCTGCTCTGGGCTACATTCAGATGAGTGTAGCCTCCCTTTCTCTCGGGCAGTTATTACACTCCTCTCCCTGACACTAAAGAGGATGCACCAGGAGTGCCATGCTCAGCTCTGGGCACCACAAATCAGGAGGATAGGGAGGAAACTGGAGAGGCTACTGAGATGGAGGCCAAAAGCACGTAGCCTACATGGAGAGATAGAGGGACCTGGGCATGTTTAGTCCAGCACAGAGCGTAAGAGGGACCCACCTGCAGCCTACAATTACTTCTAATGCATTTACAAAGGTGATGGAGCCAACCTCTTCGTGCCAGAGAGTACAACAAAGACAACGATAACATATTACAGCTTGGAAGTTCAGGCTGGACACCAGAGGAAGCCCCTCCATCCTTGGAGCACTTCAAGACTCAACTAGACAAGTTCATGGTTGACCAAGTTTCTGCTGACAGCACTTCAGGAGGGAGGTTAGCCCAAGTGACCTGACCTGAGTACCCCTTGCAACCTGTAGCGATCCTGTCTCTCAGGAGAACTTGCAGGTTTGGCTTAGCTATCCAGGCTGCTTTTACACTACATGGGAAGACTTTTGCTCCTGTCTGGGCTAGTGGGAGCAAAGCTGTAGAGTAAAATAGGTGGTGCCACGGACCCAATGTGCATGCCCTATGTTTTTCAGGGCATTTTACTTTAGATTGAACTCAACCCTCACAAACATTTGGAATGCTTTTGGTGAGGACCTGGAGTTATCTTCCTGTTTTTCATCAAAAAGGAATCCAATTCACACACACCAAGACCCCGCTACAATGTGAGTCAAAGTGTATTAGATAGTGATTATCAAGAGATTTACTTCACTTGCAGATCTGGATGAATACAGACACATCCTACAAATTTTTAGGAACTGAGTGAAAAAACCAGCACTCTCAGCTCAGAGCTGCCTGTGTTAGTACATAAAAGGGATGGATGAGTTGCTCCCTACTTAAGATCCACAGTCATTAATTTTCTCTCACACTTTAGCGTCTAAGTCATCCTTTTCTTGCAGAATGTAGTACACAGCTAACAAGGCTAATTAGTTAGAGGGTTCCACGGTGCCAACACAGCAATATTATTTTGGCTCCAAAGCAATGGTGTTGCTTTACCTTGTGATAAAAGCTAACTGTATAGTTTGCTTTATTTGAAATACTTCATTTTTCACCTTCACAGTAACTGTGACCCTTAGATCAGTCAGTGATAGAAGACTATATATTCTATTTTCTTTGCCTTAACACAGGTTAATTTTGACATCCAAGTTTATGGAAACACAGAGCATCATATCTTCATGATCAAGCAGAATAAATTCTGTTGAAAACCAACTTACTACTCAGTTACTGAGATAAACCAAAATAATACTTGCCTTTTAAAATCAAAATTGAATCAATCATGACTACAGCTTTGTTATTAAGGAAGCAACAATACACAGTTATTGTTTGCAGTTACTTAAATGTGACAGCAGACAGAACAGTCTTACTAGGGATCTAAGAAAGGCTAAGTTGCAGGAACAACAACAAAAAAAGGAAGTGTTGGAAAAAAAGCAGAATTTAAGAGTAAACATGATTAAATGACAAATGGAAAATATTTTGCCTGAGGTTTACAACAGATAAAATCATGTTCTGCTACTTTTTGTTTATGCCCATAGAATTTATACCGCAGAACCCCGCTGGCTCTAGTTTTAGAACATGGTGCTGTTTCCTGCAGCGTAACGTGTATAGTCTTGTTCAGAAAATGAAACAACACACTGCAGGAGTAGTGCTACATTTGTAATATCTTGAAAATGAAATAGATAAAACTTTCCTTCAACTAGAACTGTGGTCTGGATAAGACACTCAGCACACCTCTTCTGTATTTTTATTCCTACCTCCATATCTAATGGAATGTGTTTATCTAATTGGAATTTGAGTCTGGTGCTTATATTAATTAATTTTAAGAATCCTATATTTGAAATAAGTTTTGAAACTTTAAGGAAACAGAAGTGTATATAGTTAAGATGAATCATGGTAATTAGTATGGATGGCAGATAAGCTGGTTTAATTAAATATAATCTAACTTGATTTAAAGTGACAGCAAATCTGAAGCTGGCAGCTCCTAACAACAAAAATGTCACACAGGCAAATTCCACCTTCCAGGCTGCTGCTGCAGATGAACGGATTAACTAAATTACATTCTTCTAGCAGACAAAATGAGACAGTAGTTGTGAGATGAGCTTTCTACACCTCTTGATGTTAATTCTGATACTCAGAAATACAAATATTAGTTCACAATAAACTGTAGGAATGAAACTACATCTAAAACATCTAAGAGAAAACTTAAAAAAAACCCCAACCCTAAACTTGTCTCCAGTATTTAAATGAATCCAAACCCCAAGTCCTGCGCAAGACAGTGACTTGCTGAGTGCACATCTTCCATATAAGAGCCATCTCTTGCAGATGGCTGCCTCCTAAGCCATTCCACAACCACACTGCCCTGCCCACCCCTACACTTTGAACTGACTGAGAATGCGCAGCCTCCTTCTCCTCTTGCTCCCTAGGGTAATCCTGAAGACTGAACTGAATTAGTCACATATCCATCTACATCCTTTCTCCTGTCCAATAAACACAACTGTTGTGTGCAGTGTGATTTCTGAAGGCTTGTAGCTCAGTCAAATCACTGCCAGTTTTCATTAGAGTATGCCAAGGTGCTGCTTCTCAGTGTGAACTATTCCCATGCCAAAGTCTGACCTTCAAACACAAGCTGTTCTGCTATTAAAGTCACTTATTTTATTTTAATAGAGCAAGTACATTTTTCATTCTTGTGTTAGTAAACAGATGATGTGTATTTACAAAGAGTTGCCAAACATTAATCTCTGGGATAAAATAAGTCATAGAACACAAGCCTGTTGAAGAAAATTTCAAAATGTATATGCAAGTGAACAGAAAGAGTTAACATGTAAGCCTGATGGAAATTGCCCATTCCCAAGCAGCAGTTATTCTGTCCTAAGACCAAACAGTTTATCTTCTTGCTGGTGGTGTACTAGTCTGAGTTCAGCCACAGTGATGTGAATGGCTGTTTTCATGTATGTGAGGTGCAGTCACACATCGACTCTACTCAGTCAAGGCTCAATGCAGCTGAACAAGGAGATTGCTCAGCCCCATTCTCCTATCCTGTGTTGCAAGGGAGGTGCCCACGTGGGGACAGTGAGCCCCACTCGACAACGATCAAAGGAGCAGCACATTCAAGTTGACAATCTGTTCATGGAAGAGTAACCTGTGAGTAACCATACCCATGCATGATGCAAGCTGAGGCCTTCAAGCAGAGGAAAATCCTAAGCAGGGAGGGTGTTTGCCCTGCCACTTTTTGACTGACAGAGGGACATTGCAATACCCAGCTTGAGAGAGCCAGCAGGAAAATTGCTGACTGACATAACAAGTTGAGGCAAGCAGCTGAACCTGGAAAAAAACAGGCAGAAAAAGAAGGAAAAAAAAAAAGAAAAAAGCTGCTCTTGCAGCTGTTTAAGGCACCACAGAAATGAATGTCATATGGGGTTGCAGAGCTGTCTACAGGTTTCATCTCCAGGCAGTCGCCCAAGAAAGAGCAGCTCCTTGTACACATGGAAGATACAATTTCTTTATCACCCCCTCCATTCTTGGTATTCTCATGCTTTGCAGTGGTCAGGACAGACACTTGCCAGAGGTCTTCACCTCACAGCTTTCAGCCCATCTCTCTGCTGCCAGTCTCCTCCACAGTTCATACTGTTACATTTATTAACACATAATGTTGGACTCTCTTGTGCAACCATGGAAGCTGTGGATGAGCAGTGAACTTCTGATCTAGTCCTGAATACATGTCCACTAAGATACTCAGCTATTTGCTTTCTCTAAGTTTTCTAAATACTTAGATTTGATAGAAGGGTAGGACAGATTCTTGCCATTGGATTTTTTTAATGCATTGCAATACTAAAAAAAGTGGGTATTTTATAACCATTGCCTAGTAGCTGCAGTGAGAATTTCTGCACTTTAATTATCTAAGGTTAAAAATGACTTAGCAGCAGTTACAAGTAATAAGTGGCTGCCAAGCCTCTTAATGCTAGTATGTTCTTGACTCATATGACTGTTCAACTGAATTATTCCTTTTAAACTGCCCTTTTAACTGATAATACACAACAGCATTGTGTATTAGCTGTGCTACTAAAAACTTCGAATACGAGAAGGTAACATGTTCCTAAATATTATGGAAAACTTGTCTCTGAAAACAATACCATAATAATAAATAATTTGCATTTCTATAGTGCCTTTCATCTCAGAATCAGAGCATTTTGCAATCAATAAGTGAGTTTGAATCATGTAGTAGGTAAGAGAGGGGAAAAAACCTTTAAGTTCCCTAATACCCTTGCCATCCTAGAAAATGAACTCCATAGACACTGTTGCATTTTTTTTCTCTCGGAGTTTCTGTGAGGAGAGATCATTAGAATAGGCATGCAAAGCTCTCCAAGATTAGGTAGACTGGGAATGGGAACAGGCTGGTCTGGGTCAATTCTCCCAGTCTCCCTTCCCTGAAAAACAATGCCAACCTTCAGGTCTCTACTGGCTCTCTGAAAGGCAAATGAGAAACTGGACAGACTGAAGACCATTCAATAATTCAACTAAACCCCACAACGAACTAATCATCCAACTAAATTCTGGTTAGCAAAACACTGCAACATTACTGTGATGTAACAAAGCTGCGTGTCCTCACTCCACCTGGTGGCTGGAGCTCTCTAACGAGATGTGCACCAAGTCTACGTGACTCAACCATCTCAGTTCTTAAAAAAAACATAAATACAAGACTGGACTAAGCATTTCAGCCCAAAGGAATGTCTGCTTGTCATGAAAGTCAGAAGAAATATTGAAAAATAACATTAAGATGGTAAGTAATTCTGAAATGTGTCTCTCAAGTGGGAAGAAATGACAGGCTGTGACTACAAATTTGTGATCTACACCAGAACATGTAAACAAACACACTTTCAAAACAAAAGACCTAACTAGGCAGGATTCATAATGTATAGCATAATTATAAGCCTAAAACTTATACTTGCAGCAATTACCTCTTCTTTTTTAGCCCCAAATCAAACAATACCTGATTTAAAATGAGGCATGGTTTTCCCTGAAATGTTCCATGTTGTCAGTTCAGTAAGATGTCAAATGTAAAAAACCACATATTCAGAAAATAAACATATGCAACATGTATTTTTTAAATTATAATGTTTTAAAAATTATAATGGCCAGATTTCTCAGTGTCATTTTATAGGATACCCTGCATCTTGACTGCTAATATGCTTAACCAGTGCCACCTATTGGTTTAACAGTAACACCCAAACAATTAAAAAAAAAAAAAAAAAGAGTTGACTAGTAAAATCAGAGAGGTCAAGACCCACCTTAAAATAAAGAATTTAGGTGAAACACCAGTATTAAACTGATACAGCAGATGGGAAAAGTGGTTCCTATATCCAAATATCAAGATTCAAATTTTCATTATTCACACGATTGTCTTCCCAGTTTGAAACAAATATTGGCTTCTGACAGGTCTATTCTGTGTGCAGCATGCTTACATGAAACAAATTTGGAATCAGATCCAAAAGTTGGTGAAGTTAATGGAATGATCTTCCAATCTCAGCAGATTTTAAATGAAGTTCTACATTTGGCATATATTGAAAGCCCGTATCTTTTGATACCTTACTGACTTCCACAGAGTCTGCCTGAAATCTCTCAATCCACAAATAAATCAACCAGTAAATAAACAGTACATACTCTTGTGTCAGTCTAGTGGTGATGGTATGGATGAGGACTCTGAAGCAGAATTTTATCTCAAAATGTGTCCTGATTAACTAACCTCACACTACCCCTGGGGAACACAGCACCCTTATACGTAGATGTTCTTAAATAAAACAAGAAAAGTGAGGTTGACCTGGAATCCTTTCCCAAGCCTGCAAATGCTCCCTAGACTGCTGCTTGGGTGCATAGGTGTCCTTGTGCCCCTTGACTGTGATTTGTGGCAAACATGGAAATGCAAACGTGTCTGCACGCAAATGCCAACAAACAGTAGGAGCTTCAGTGACACCACAGGTTGAAGGCAGAATCTCTACAGGGGAAGAGCTTTTTGCACTCTGCAAACCACACAAGTGGAAGAATTCAAAAAAGTCTAATTCTTTCATTTAATAAAGCAAGTTAGGAAAAGCTCTTGAAAACATGACAATTTGCAAACCATTATTGTCATACAATTAAATGATGTGACAGGAGAAACTGAAGACACAGCACATTTAGAAACACCAAAATTAAGTCTGAAAATTATTTCTGCAGAACACCAAAGGTTATTAAAATAAGCACTGGAAAACAACAAGGCCTGTTAGGACAAGAATTTGCTACTATGATCAAAATTAATGTGAATGAAAAACTTCTTGTGAAATCTAAAGGAGGAGTTCTGAATGAGTTGTGGAAAAACGAATAACAGAGGACAGAAATAAGGCCAGTGCAGCAACACAGTTATGGGCAAAAATCCCACTGATTCATTGAGAGGTGCCAACTCACACTTCAAAAAATTATGGAATTTCCCAGAAAGCACAAAAAAGGCTTACAACACTGGCAAACGCTTTTAACAATTAAGTTGCGTGTACTGCAATAGCTTTGCTACTTTTTTTCTCACATAGCTAGACCAAAGAGAAAACCATCAGGGTGTGTTACTACACTCAAGGTAATGAGGCTGTGGCAGTCAATAAAGCAAAGGGACGTCACATTCTTCCTCCTAACTGCAGGTCCACAGGCTTGAAGAGAATGAAGTAGTATGTTGTAGGCTTTGAGAAAGCATAAAGCAGAGCAGAGCCCTAAAAAACCACAAGAAAGCCAGTCTCATAAAAGCACACACTTATTTCACAGTACAGTCTGGTACAGGACCATTAAATACACCTCATTCTGAAGAAATTCCAATAAACACTCCTATGTGACTTTGCATCTGGCAGTACTGCAAAATAATGGAAGAGCTCTGCAAGCACTGTTGGCTCCTGACTAAAGCTGCCCTTCCCTTATATAAATTTTCTACTTTAGGGCCACAAGTCATGGAGTTCCAATCCAGCTTGCATTCCTCCTTAAGTTTGGTGCAATACAGCCACAGTTTGGGTCACTACAAAACTGTGAACTCAGCTGGGCCAACTGGAAAAGCATGACTGATAAATGTAGCCTACTGCATGGGCTTCAAGTGAAAGATGTGAAGACTTTTATGCCAGAAGACGAAAAAGTCTCGAACCTGACACTTTTGGGTGTGCAGAAGCACCCACACAGGAATAAGAGTTGCTGGTTGCTATCAGTGCAGTAAGTTTGCATCAATATAGTAGGAGTTTTCTTTGCAACAGATTTTTTTCTTGATGCTAAATGGAGAGGATTAAATAACATCACTGAACAGTCAGAACAGCTCATGGCTGCTGTAGAAACTGTTATCAAAGATGAAGAAATGAAATGACAACCCCAGTAAAGGAGAGCAGCTGCAAGAGGGCATTAAGCCCAGAACAATGGGACTACATGAGGAAGTGATGCCAGAAACTCAACTACAGCTTGCCTGAAGAAGAGAATCTCAACTGATTTCTTTAAAGGACTACTTCACATACTGACAGACAATTTCAGCCTTGGTATTAACACCCACTTACAGGACCTGTGGTACAACAGTTTTTAAAACTGAGAATTCCAGGTAGGGTCTACACTGAAACTCACTGAACATGGCCAAATAATTTACAAAGCTGGCTCATTTTGATGGATTATGTAATGTCTGAGAGGCAAACACCAATTGACATGTAAAGGAAGAGTGATTTATCAGACCTTGTTCTCCTTACCCTCCCAATTTTAATGATTCATGTAAGCATTATTTTTAGTGAAGATTATATAATCCAGTTGAAAAGGCCATTTTTAATAAATTCTATAATGTACCTGTTTTTATCAGTCAAATATTTTTCTGATGCCTTGATTTTCCTAGCTATTGCTTTCTTGCTCTAGGTTTTATTAATTTCTTCTGCTTGCTAACCACATTTTGTTGATTATATGTAAAAGTAACAGTAAATTTGCACTTTAACGATCTTGAGGAGTTGAACTGCAAAAGGACAACACATGTTCTAGTCACTTCATTTGAGAAGCAGATGTAGTTGAAACAAGTAAGTTTAATCTCTCACAAATACCTTATACAAGTATGATGCAGAAAATAATATTTAAAGAAAACTTCCTGAACTGGCATACTAATTTAATTAATTGGTGACTGAACTACAGAATGTTTCCCAGATTAGCACTTTTGAATTACTTTAGCCATCCCCCCCAACTCTTTACTCTTATTTTCCTGATAATAATACCCAAAGAGTTATAATAACCTTTAAAGGAGGATAAAGACCTTTTATGATGCTGTGCTCTAAATGGTAGTGTAGAATCTAGCTAGAAGGGTGGACTTGACTTTATTTCCATTTCTTGTACTGCCAGACACTATCAGCCTTTCTCAGTGCCTGCAAAGGTATTTTTCCCTTGGCCGCAGAATAAAGGAAAAATAATCTTTTATCTGCTACACCTACACACGGTTAAAGACAACTGAATCCATAACTGGAGATTTTGTTTGAAACTATTTTGAATTTACATAATGACTCTGAGGAGCTGACTGTGGCATTAACATCGGAACAATACACCAGCAATGGAATTGCTTAATAGAATTATATAATATTATACACGGTTGATTACAGAAAGTGTAAAATAGAAAATTTTTAATTAAAAGAGGTAGGGTATAAAGAGATTATTTGCATTTTAATCTCTGTTTTCTAAAAAAAGGGAGGAATAAAAGATGAACTGTGTCTTCTACATGTCTTCTGTTCTCTTTTGAAAAGTATTCTTATTGACTGGTATTAAACAAATCAGACCAACAAATCACCATGTAAATAAGAGAAATCCAGTAAATGAGTCCCATTCATAAATAAACCAGTTTTGGTTTTGATGTACCAAATTAGGGATCACACCAAAGCAAAAGCTGTAACATGAGCAATAACATTACAGACACTTCACAAATGCCTCATTTCCAGAAGAGCTTCACCTGAAACAAGCAGACCACTGCAGGACATACCACCATGATAAAATTATCCTTATGGGAGTTTACTGATTTGTATTATCTATCTTTTTGTACAGATGCTCAGACTGAGTTCCTGACATGGTAAAAGGATGAGGAGGCAGAAACTGGATTTGAGAAATTTGTGAAGAATTACATACACCAGATACCGAAAGTTACTGAAACTCATTCTAAACAAGGAAACTTTCAAGAAGCTTTTTACTTTTGGTCATTTTATTGACTAACGAGCTTATTCTGTCTGTATGTTGCTTGTAAGCATGACCATAGTGTTATGGAAGACATACCACAGCAGTATGCCGTACAGTCTGCTTTCCCCTGTATTTTCTTAACTGGTTTGGAGACCGCTCAGGAAGAGCGAGATAATCTGTCAGGAATGGCACAGGTATGTTTGCTCCTGCTTCAGGCAGGAGGACAGATCTGAAGGCCTTGAGAAGTCCCTTGCAGCCTGTAGTCTGTGATTTGCAGAACAAAAAATGACAAATGAAATAGCTGTCTAAGGTCCCTCGGATGTCTGTTACAGCCACACATAACCTGCTGTAGATGGCATGTCATGGAACTCAATGGTACTAACTTTGCTCACCACAGATGGCTTAATGCTTTATAATCCCATGTTGGAAATGACTTGCATTTCAAAGTAAATCATGATCCAAATTTTGCTAGTGTTTCGATGTACCAAATCAGGGATCACACAAACAGAAATGCTTCAATAACTTGTTTCAAGAGCACTAAGTAATTCTTCATCACTTTTGAATGTAATACAATACATATAGAGGTAAAACAAGACCATTCTCAAATAATAATATGATTCTATAATTTTCCTAGTATTTTCTAGCAACCACTCCTAAAAAGATCAACACTTACTGCTCACTGATATCTGAGCTATCAGAACTATTATAGGGCGAAAACCAGAAATTTTGTTCAGAACTTACCACTTTGTCTTGCCAGAACAGTACAGGCTATGAATGTAGCCACCAGGACTATTATCAAGGAAGAAAATACTTTTCTTTTGATGTCCTTTTCTAGAATTTGTGTGGCCTTTATTAAATAGCAGTATGTATGGAAAAATAAAAATATGAACTCCTTAATTTCAAGAAAATCACTTATAAAGTGGTCGTACATTATTTATGTTAATTATGACAATAAAGCAAGATCCTCTAGATGTGTCATGCTGGCATAGTTAGGGATGGAAAATTCTTGATAATAAAATAACCCTTAGATTAGAATCCTGCATAACACATTGGACTCCTTTGGATCAGACCTCATACCTTAGGCTCCTTAGATTGTTGAAGGCTGTCATTTCCTTATTTATTTCTTAGTATGGCTCCATTTTATTACCTCTACAGGAATAAGGACATTCAGATACCTAGGTCTTCACACTTAACCTCTCTTTCTACATACAGATAGACAAAAATGGATCATTACAACGATGGTTTTAGATAAAGTTACTCTTTTAGGGAGATCTGCTTTTAGGTACCCTTTCTCCACAGATATTCTCACTTTTGTTTTTTGAGCTCTCTTCTTTGGCTGAATATACATGGTCTTGATCATAAAAAATTCCCAATAAAGTTAGCAGGACTAGGCATTTTACTGGGCAATAATCTATTTCAAGATTTGGAAAGGTTGCTACAAGTACCAAGACTATTGGCTAATTAGTAAAGCAACTAGACAAATCCATGGAAGCAAAGGGCCGCACAGGTTATTAAGCACAAAGACATAACCTGCATCATTTTGCCCCTGTAGTGATTTATTATTCTTTCATCATACATCTGAAATTGCCAAGGTCAGAGAGGAGTATTGGGCTCCTTTAGTCTAACTCACTAAGCCTGATCTTACCGCATTTGCTTCTTGTTTATCTTGTATGTAACAGCTGATTTGCATAACTCAAGTATGGATAACTCCTCTCATCTTAAAATATTTAACCCACATGTTTACTCATTGGTTCTCAATCATTAAAAGTAATCTTAATCTAATATTTTTAACTTAACTTAATCCTAAACTAAAGATGTCCAGATAGGGCTCTTAGACATTAATTCTCCTTTCATCTTAATGTTTTGTAAAATATTACTAGTTAGAGACTAAATAAGAATTTCACAAATAACACTGCTAAGTATCATACATATACTATAATAATCTCAATACCTGTTTCAGTTTGGAGATTTATAAAGCCTAGATGAGATTGTGAAGGTACTCAATTGCTAGTAGGGTGAAATGGGCTCTATTAATAAATATTTTCAAGGGTTTAACCATACACAGAGGAATGTTACTATACAGAAGACTGCAGCTCTTCCACCCCAGGAAATGCTAGGAGCAGGCTGAACAAGAGTGTTTGACCGGTTTAGCTATTTGATCAGTCCCAATGATTGATATGTACAACAGCATGACTGTGGATTAAGCTCAGTGTCTTAGTCTTGCCATTTGCTAGTCTTCCCAGTTTCTGGCAGGAAGTGTATTTTGAACACTGATAAATCTAGTCTCTAAAGGCGACTTTTTTCTCTAGGTCCATTCTGCACAAGAATGACTGTAGCTGCTCTGTCTAGCACAGTGCCCTGTCTCCAACAGTGGGCAAAACCAGGTACTGATAGAGGAAGTTTAAGACCTGGCCAAAGATAGAGGGAGCCATTTATGGTGGTGAAGAGGTGGCTTACAAGAGTTGTATTTGGTACATGTCCTCCTTGCCCAGCACAGCAGCATGCACATGGTACTCTGCACTGACTTGGGCCTTCTTACTATTTACTTTGCTACACTGCTTGTTTTCAGCTACCTGTGGTTTAGCTCTACTCCCCTTTTGACTACAGATTTTGTAAGTAAAAACTTCTCTCTGATACAAACCTTATATTAATAAGAGTACTGTCAGGCCACTGGAGTTATTTTAGAGGAGCACTGATACAATCATGATTAAATTGTGTTCTCTAATTCTATCTATTATTATCCTTCTTTAATTAAAATTCCAGTAAAGGGATAAAGCGGTTGTCTTGAACAGCACTGCCTATAAAACCTGCCAGATTTCTTTGTATTCTATACACATGACTATTTATGATATTATATCTACCACCCTCAATATATTAAAACCTTAAATTACTGTAGGTAGATATTACTAATGTATTATTACTGCAGCCTGAAAGGATATCTCATCTCATCACAAAATACTCTTTCAGCTGCTAAATTCAAAGAAATTTCACTTGCTTTAGATGAAAATAATTACCACTTGGGTACTGCCCTCATATCTTGAATTAGAAGTCTAGTAACTCCTTGAAGTTTTGTTTATGTGATATATATTTTAAAATTCTCCAAACAAAACTTGAAGTCTAATGTAGTATTTTCTCTTGTGTGTTCACAAATCTGAGGACACATGCCCACACAGTCATGTATGTAAGTTTCTTAAGAGGAATTATTTTGCTGCATAAGCTTAGAGAAAGGATGCCAAGTTATGTACTTTTTGTACTATACTGCTCTTATGTGATTACACAAATCCCACCACAGAATACACGTGGCCTCCTTGAAACACAGCCTTGGAAATCCTCTTCAGCTTGCTGCACAGCAGACTGTTGCTCAGCTGAGATGTCAACCCACTGCCCTTGAGCAGGCAGAAAACAAGCTCCCCTCTTTTGATGAGGAAAGACACTGGGATGCTGCCTGCTTGGTGTTGTCTCTCATACCTTGCTGAGGGAGCAATTCACAATAAGGACCCAATTCAATATCCCTGCTGTCCATCATCTAATATATTATTTGAGAAATTAATATCACATGGAATTTGCACACTTGTTTCATTGTCCCTCACTGTACATAGAACCCGTGTCAAGGGGCCAGAAGCTCCCCTTCGTCACTGAAAGAAAGCCACTGCCCCCAAGAACGAGGCATGGTCTAGTATGCAAATACAGCTGAAGATATAAAGCAATATTTGCCAAGTCAGAATGAAAAAAAAGAAATTGTAGGTTCTGCTTTTTTTTAATATTATTTCTTCAATGCTACGAAAAGCAGTCACAAAACCCAAGCTGCAGGTGCATACAACTTTGTTTACAAGTTTACTTGTGGATGAAATCTATACTCCTCTGTAAAGCTTTTACAATAGCATTCAACAAAATCTAGGCAGTTCTTTGTCATTGCTAGAAACACAGCCTTGAGTGATACCCTTTGAACATACTCAGTTCTCATAAGAGAACTGAGCACTACCAGCAAGTTTGAACACAGTCTATGACAGTGTGGCTTGAGTGTCACACATCCACTTATACCATTCTACACAGTTCATAATATTTTATATAGTTTATGTATATGTCTGCATGTGTATCTATAGACACCTATAGATACAGAAAATTACAGTAAATTTTAATATTTTAAATATTAAAAAAGAATGGACATGTCAAAAATTTTAAGTAGATAGTGTAAATATCTAATCCATTTGAAGCTGATAACTCCAAGTGTTGCTTAGCAGAAAGGCAACTTCAGGTAATTTTGCGTATTTCTAAATATCAAGAAGAAACCACAAACCCAACAAATTACATAGCTTGCTCTTTTACTAAAAAAACCCCACCCAATACCTCTTGATCATACTATTGTTGCCAAATGCACATCCTACCTTTTGAGTACATGAATGAAAAATTTTGTGGAAAATTAAGCAAAAGTTCTCGATGTTGCCATTTGCATATGTGGCACATTTAGGGCAAATCTTTAGCCCAGTCCACAGGCTACATAAGCGGATAACACACATGAAGAACAGGAGGACACAAAGAGCAGTTCTTTTCATATAGATTATCAGATTGTTACAGTTTTTTGAGTTTATCTGCGTGACAGAATAACAGGCTTGAGGATCTCCTTAGCAAAAAATCATCTTGTACTGGTTCTACTTGAGATCTGCTAGGATACTCTACCTTGCAAAAAAAATTAAAGCCTACATAAGACTTGGTCGTACAGTCTCAAGGAGAGTCAGATCTTGCTTTCTGCTCAACCACAACAACAATGCAGTTGTTCCATAGCACAAGAGAAAAGGAAAATTACACATAGAAGCAGAAGTACTGAAAATGGCACGTTTCTTTCCAAGTTAATAAACTCTTGGTATCCAACCTCTGGACCTCCCGAAATAAGACATACTTCAAATCAAGGTTCACACCAAACCCAGGTACTTGAATGATTTTTCTGCCCAAACTCAGAGATACTTTATCTCTAAAGCTACTGAACTCTTTTTTTTTCCCCCCCAAGTTGTACCTTGGTTTTTGACTCAAACACTACAGTGACGTGCGTCACACAAAACCATAAATAGGTACAAAATTAGGTAACCAGAACTAACACTTAGCACAAAAAAAGTCCTGGAGTTATTTGTCTCCACATCTCCGCAACACCTCCTTTGCAATTTCATACACTTGAACATCTGTGGTTTTCTTTAGCTAAGGAATAAATTCCACTCAGATGATATAAAATTGTCTTTATAAAAAGATCTTCATGTAACATATCCAAGTAGGGACACCATATGGTATTTTGTGACTGGTCAGAACGGACCATCATTAACTAAGCATTCTTCTGGCTTTTGAATATCTTTCCACTTTAACATTTCCTCAATTATATTTTCCTTAAGGAAAACCATATTTCGAGTAAAAATAATTTAACAGATCTGGAACATGCTAAGAATGCAAGATTATGACTTTCTCTTATCACATATGGCAATAACTTTGTAATTAAAGCAATCATAATTCTTCATGTGTTTTGAGTTATCTACCATCATGTTCTAAACTACAAATTCACATGACTTTATTTTCTTTCACTTGTACATTGACGTAGATAAAAAGACATGTAATTCCTGCAAAGCAGCCTACACCAATAGGTCCAAATGAAAACATTGGTAAGATCTGTTTCTGCAGCAATTATTTAATCTTTCTCTAGTCAGCAAAACTAACTGCTGGTTGGAATTTTGCTTTATGTATCAGAAGAAAATATGTAAATTTGGCATCGAACACTTTTACTTTACTAGAATTGAGTGTTTTTCAAATTAATACAATGTTTTGGATGATGCATGTCAATGGAAATAAGCTAGGGTGAAAAACTGAATAATAAATCAAGAAAACTCAAAGTCATTCAATAGCATAAGACAAGGAAATCTCACTTCAGGAATTCATGGGGAAGCTGGTGAAGTTCCAGCTGTACAGGTTAGTTTTATACTGTGCTTGTACAATAGAATCATTACAGCGGTGGTAATATCGGTAGTATCTTCTAATAGAATTAGATCTTCATCTTATATTTCTACATAGGACTTCATACTTAAGATCGTTAACCATGTCAAAACTAGTAGTTGGTTGAATGGTTTTAAAAAATGGGTACTGGAGGCCCAGAAACCATGAGGAATTAAACACATCTCTTACAGCTTGTTCATGATCTCATCAAAGTTGTTTCTGTTTGTACAACAGAAGGGTATTAATAGGCTAAAAATGACTAAAAACTATTAACTGTCAAAATCCAGTAACAGCAATCCAGTGTTGGCACTTAGGAAGTATGCAAGGGTGCTGCACAGAGGAGAGTGCAGTATGTAGCTGAAACAGTGGCTGGGAAAGGGATCATCCTGATTGTGTGAAGTGCAAGGTGCAATCCTGTTTACACTTTGAGATAAGGCTGGCTAACACCACATGTGTCAGGACACATTCAGATTCTATATAAAGGTATCATCATCCCATCTGCAGTGGAACCACCTGTGTGTAGGATTTGGCTTTAAAAACATCCCTTGTCAGTGCATTCATTTGTTTCTACTAGTTCCTAGAGCATCTTCACAACCTAAATTCCAAGAGCTCAGAGTGAAAAATTATCAATGTCTTAACTAATAGAAGCAATAACAAGACTTTAAGTGAAACTGGCAAAGGGCTGATTTCCCCACTTTCAGAAGAACCAAGAAGACTTAAAATGTTCCGAGTTTTGAGTGCTTGTTCCAATTCACTGGATCTCATTTTCAAGACAAATTCCTAACTCCAGTTCAGGCACTAGTTTCAACCAGAGCTCATAATATTTACTTACATCACCATATAACTTCTTTAAACAGCAAACTTTGCAACTCAAATAATATTCTGTTTGAAGTAGTGACAAGAATCATTGGAATGTTCAGAACCTATATAGGGCAGATATCACAGTTCTATGTAATGGAACCATATGGGAGTTTATACCTGTTGTTTTTCACATGAACTGTATGTTAATGGCAGGCATCTACACAGGCACTACTGAGTAGCAGAGAAACTGTCATTACCTGACGTGCTGTTACAGTTCACAGATCTCTACATGGAACAGTTATTAAAATCAGGCAAATATGACTTATTTTTCTTATCACTTTGAAGTAATGAAAATATCTTGAGAAAATCAAAAACCAATAAAAATCTTCAACCTCTCTTAGCCAAAATGCCTATTTAAATGCATATTTAAAATATTGCAGATTGCTTATATCTACTGAAATGTGAAAACAAATTTATTTGTATTTAAATAATAAAGCAACTTCCATGTTTCTAAAGATCCAGTCATTTTCAGTGATATGAAGATGGTTTAATTGATATCAACAACTTGAGCAAGACAATACTGCTAACTACTAGGGGAAAACAGTTTCATTTATCTACAAGTTTTCCTCTAGAAAACAAGATTGCAAAATGAAGCAATCTTGCTCCTACTACCCATGCTCACTGTTTCCACTTGTTCTTTTTAGAGACTTCTGGTTAAGAAAATTTTCAAATAACCATTTTCCTAGTTGCATAATAAAACATAATGTATTTCAGTCATACTAAAGTATGTTTGTAGTGAACAGACCAAACACTGATTACCAGAGTTCTCCCCTGCACACTTACTAAATATAATTCAAGAAAACTTCTTTTAGGTTTGTACACTTTCAGTGGTAGATAAATTTTTCTTGTGACTGCTAGCAGGATTAATCCCTACGCTTCTCTGACACCACAGTTCAAGTCTACCTCTGTGAGTTTGGGAGCTCACTGCCCTTTTCAGGAATGCTCTGAATCAAGAAGAATGAGTATATACTGTAGTGATAAGCTGAAAATTAAGAAGAGAGGCCTTAGTCATGCAAATATACATTGAAGTTAGGGGCTTGAATGTGCTAAAAGGTTTACTGAGTAGGAATACTTCAACCTTTTCATCCAGAATTTTTGCACTGTGAACTTCTTCAAGTGTTTTACCAACAACTGTTCTATTTCAAAGTACTTTACTAGATGACGTCTAAACCTCATTATAGGCTAATTTGTTTATCCACATATAGCTTTTTAAAGTCACATTCAGTCAGTAATACTTCAACAACAGTGCTCTCACTTCTACCTATTAAATAACAGTGCTACTTATTAAATAGTAATGGTTGTTTCTTGTCATTGAGAGGCCTAAAATGTTCATAAACAAAACCTGTAACCACTCTTAAGTTTTGGTCCCCTACTATAATTTTTAAAAGCAGGAGCAATGTCACAGACAAAATATTTGACATGAGGAGTGTTAATCATTATAACCATGTGAGACTATAAGAAAGATAATGTAAACGATCCTAAAATGTTTGAATTGTTTTCTTTCAGTGGTGGGGTTTTTTTTAAAGCTGATATTTTCAAATCACAATTCCAGGGTAAAATCCTGCAAATAGATATATATGGCTTTAAATCCCAGCTTTTAGAATGAGTTTAGTGGGTTTTCTATTTTAGCAAATATCTAGCTAATATACCAAGCTACCCTAAATGCCAATCACATCAAACGCAGAGGCATCAGTGGCTTCCCAGTTAAGGCAATGCTGGCAGAAATCCATTTCTAATGAGTAACATATCTTCTAAAAATCCCCAGTAATTTTCTTTCAGAGCCAAATAAGACTTTTTTTTTCAATTATCACTGTTTTTATATCTCTTTGCTTAGATTGCAGCAATAAACTGCAAACATCTTTCTGCCCTGCTTAAAGAATGTAATCTTTTTAAACAAACAGGGAGGTTGAATATGAGAGCTGAGTTTCCTTGTGTTGAAAGCAAGTAAGAAGCACCAGAGGTGTAGAATTCTTCAAAGCACTATGCCCAGTGTTTTTTGCTTGTGAGCACTATTTCTCATACTCCCATAAGCATTTGTGCCAAGACAATTTTCACTTCAAAGTTCAAACTATTTTGTCGTTTCAGGCATGATTGTCAGATCTCTGATGTTTGCATAAAAGGTGACAGTATTGTTGAATTAGGAGTGTTGGGGGGGAAGGTGGTGGGTGGTGGTGTGAAAGATAATTGTGAATACAGTGGGCTCATTTTTTACAGACAAGAAACGTCATAAGTGTGAACGCTTAATATATTATTTCCGTGCTTCAAGTGGGAATATGCTTCAGCAACTCCTATCTTACAAGTGGGAATGACACCTCCTGAATGTATGCAAATTCCTCGAATTAAAGGGTAATTTTAAAAATAGGCTTTAAACAGCAGGATGCCTATTAATTCAGATACCGGGTATACGACCCCGACTTTATCAAGCTAAAACTGCAGGTTTCAAGGCATGCTTCCTTGGAAGCAGAGTATAGCCGGGATCAAAGGATCACCTTAGTTGTAGCCTTAGCCGGCTAACATCTGCTTTCATTGTGCTATGAAATCAATAGGAAACTCTTATTAACCAGACTCTCCAGGAGAGCTCTTCAAAACATTCCCCCCCGAAAAGCCTCCCCTTCGCTGGAAGGCAGCCCGTTTCCCTGTCCCCAGCCCCCCGTGTGCCCCGCAGTTCTGACAGCGCAGAAACGAGAGGATGCCCCGCGCCCCGGTGCCTTTCAGGCGTGTCATTTACGGACATAAAACTTAAGGAGCAGAGTACACCAGTGCCTCCGAGCCCCGCTCGGAGCTCGTACACCCACACCTGGAGCCCACTCGTACACCCGCCCCACACCCCCGCGGCCGCCTCGCCCCGCGCCCCACACC
>VZTE01006320.1:0-119179 GCA_013397775.1 Eulacestoma nigropectus | reverse complement strand
GGGGAGGGGTGGGCACAGGGCCGCAGACAGCCTGATGGGTCTGTTGGCCGTGGGAATCCCTTCTGGGGAGGAGGATGGAGACTTCGGCAGAGGGATCTGCAGGTGTTTGTCTCTGCTTGAAAGGCTGGAGACAAACGTCTTTAACGCGGGTGGTGTTTATATATTTTATGTGCTGTAACTGGTACAAAGCTGATTTGTGTATTTCCACATATATAATACAGTACGTACGAAACAATCTTACTGTGTTTTTAAACACAGTATTTAAGAGCCGTACTCGGTTGCGTTACCCCCTGCGCCGCCGTGGTCCCAGCCGGACGAGTTGCCCGCTGTGGCAGCAGTAGGGAAGCCAGAGCTGACTTTCGCGGAGGCAGTGCTACTAAAGTAGGAGAAAGCAAACTGCTCAGCTCTGTTTCAGAAACGAAGGTGACAGCCAGATGGGTTCCTTAAGTACTGATGAGCAGATTTGTTAAAAAAAAATCCTGATTTCTTAAAGAAATACGGTGTATGCAGAATTGCATCCCGTATGTATTTGCATGGGAGTATAAGGGAGTAAATTTGCTGCTGTTTGCTTGCTGTTGCTTTGTTAGTTCTGCCCCCCATAAATTTTGGGCTGATTTAAAACAAATGAAACAGAGGGGTAAATTTTGAGATATTAATTCTCAAAAAAACCACATTCCTCTAAGTTCTGTGAACAGAGCTGGCCAGGGGAGAATATGCTTATGTGCAGAAAGGAAGAATATGCAGCATATATTTCAACCATTAATATTGAAATGTCAGCTTTGGGCAGAAGGGTTGTGGGACTGTTGGGAACTGAATGTCCAGGAATCGGAAAAAAACCCACTTTTAATCCAAATGTATATTCCTGTAGGATGCAGCAGTGTCCAATAAGGAGCTAATCTCACTTGAAGCCTGTCATGGTAGGCATGCATATTTATCTTCTCTCTGGATTCTCTGATGCTCTGTTTAAGACAAGCCTGAAGCTTTGGTATAATTCGGTTAAAAAATCTGACAGTCATGAGATGCAATTCCCTAGGAAATGAGGCTTCATATATATCATTGCCTACAAAACTGTTGCTCTTATCTGCACTTCCCTTTGCCTTTGTGTAACCAATATGCTTAGGCGTGCCTTTTTCTGGCTGGTGTCATGAACAGGTAATTTCTCTAATATGGAGATGAAAGCAGCTCCTCGAGGCTGCAGACAGTTAATGAGGGCATGAAGGAGATGATTTATAGTGTGGGCTGAGTTATGTCTTACGTACTTTGCTGAGACTAACTCTCAGCTGGGCTATCTCCTTTGCTTCTCCTGCATGAACTACTAGGCAGTTCATAAGTAGGAATTTGCTTGTGGAAGCAGCTCCTGGTAAGGGTGCAGAGACTATCATTTAATATTGCTGCTGCCTTAGTGTTATCATCCTTTTCTCAGACAGCTTCTTTGGAAGATGAGGCTCGTTGATCTACCCCTTTACCATGCCAGCCATAATGCAGTGTTTTTTTAAGACTCTTTTTGGCAGTCATCTTTACTAAGTTGAAAACTTAAGTTTGCATAATTTGAATTCTTTTGGAATTTTGTCTTTGACAGTGTTGACAACAACATCAGCTTTTAACGGAATATATTGTTTCATGAACCCAGGCTGAATGAAATGGGACCAGGCGTATCACTTCCAGCTGTTCACCCTGTCTGTTTGTTGCCTGGCTGATACTGTGCTGGTGGCAGGCATAGCTGAGTTGCATATGAAGCAGGTAGTCCGTGCAGCTTGCAGGCTGCCTCTGTGCAGCTCAGAACCTGTGCTGATCTATATTACTATTTTGATCTGTGCACTGGATTGCCTTTATGCATGACTCAGCTTCCTGTCACGGTAGCTGCCACCTCTGTGAAAGCTGAAATGGACAGATGCCTCAGAGTGGTAATCTCTTCTGCTGCCCGGCTTCAATCTGTTTGTGTTTGGGGCTCAATGTCCTAAGCTTTAGCACCTGTGAATATAAAATGCTGAGAATGAAGTACAGTGAGGCTGAAATGGAAAGGATGAAGAAATTACTACAGAGAAACTAATTTATTGCTTTGCCTGAGAGTTTTTCAGTATAAGAGCACTCTGGCTGAACTCGGGAGATTAGTTGGTAGCTTTTCTTAAGTTAAAATAATTATTCTGTTAATTCGACAAATTAAAACAATACAAAAAATGTTATGTAAACCAAAATAAAAATCATGACTAGGATTCTTCTGTGTTCATTATAAGCATACTTCAAAATTACCCTGTTTCGTATTGAATAACATGTTTTTAAAATTGTTAATTTAGGAGTGATATTTTAGAATCAGTGTCTGTATTTGAGTCCCACACTAGTTATGTGGAAGCCGCCTGGGCAGAGGTTCTCATCCTGTAGAAAATGGCAGAGCATTGCCTGAAGGCATGATCCCCAAACTTTCACCCTGACTTTATTGTACTTGCAGTGGATCTACAGTCATTAAAGTTAATGCAGGAGTATCCTTGTGTCAGACAGGAGTAAAACCAGATTTATAGTTCTGCAAGTGACTTCATATAAACATGACTTGATCCTGAAAAACAATAAATCTGCATAGTAGCAGGGAATCTTTGCACATATGCACTTGGTATATATTTTTTCACTTTCAGCATAATGTTACTTGGTTGTCATTCTGTCCTTACTTGCTCCAAGTTGAGATACATTTAAATGAAGCTACAGAATGCATTCCTTGGGAAAACACATGAGTAAAGTTAAGTTATTTATTCCTGATGGCCTGATCCTGCTGTAATTCAAACAGAGTAGTGCTTTATTTTTTGAGTAGTCCCACAGGAAATGGTATGATACTGAAGGTAGGAAGAACAGTTCAGTAGTCTTGATTCACGTCCATCGTGGTCAGTAAAAAATGCACCAAGTTGTTTGGCTTAAGCCCAGCATGATAAGGGTTTGCAAACTAAAACCGGCTTTCTGGGACATGTCATTCTGAGTCAAGTTGTCTAAAAATGAGCATTACAGATCAGTTCTGATATATTGAAGAGCTGGGGAAGTAGCCTGAGTGATGTGCTATAGGTAGTGTTTTGATGCAAATTTAACTATGAGAAACACTTATTCTGTCTGCAAGCTAAATTTAAGTTCTTGTTAATATTTCAATATATATTGTCGGATGTGCAAAAACACTTCGTAGTAGTTCAATTTCAGTCTCACTGCTATCAGTGGAGACAGGGTCAGTACTTCTGTTGAAGGCATACCTGTAGCTGGCACTTTTGGAAAATATATACTAAGTATGTGACAGGGTCACAATAGTTGAGGGGTTTTATTTATATCTTTCAAGTAAAGTGTTTTGCCATGCACTAAAATACAGGCACTGTGGTATATGCCTGAAATACCCATCAGTTCTCCTCAGATGTTTAGAACCTGGTTCTGCCAGGGTCTTGTGTTCAGTCTTGCTATTGTCTTCATTCCAAACCAGTAACTATTTGTAGGAGTTGGGAAGGCAAAGTTTTAAAATCAGGTCAAAAATCAAGGCTTAAGGGTCAGCAAATTGACCAGCATCTCTCCTTTTGTGTAGAAATTAAAAGACTCCTGTGTAGAGTTACATCATCTGATGAAATACTAACTCAAAGCTGAGTGTTACTTTGCTGCTCCCTAGCAAGCTGGCCCAGTTTTATGAGCAGGCGACGAAGGCAGTTGCCTAGAGCGACAGACAAAAGGAGGCAATAAAATCACATTCTAAGCAAGAACGAGACCCTGTGACTCTGTGCCTGTTTTTGCCGGTTTAATGAGGACTCAGTGCATTCCCCAGGCACCATTCGCCTCAAGGTGCTGATGTGCTGAGACTGAGCAAGCTCCTTACTACGGGAGCCATGGCCATGGTTGTTTCAACATCCCATCTATATGTGCTTGTCTCTGCTTCAACTTGCTGCTGCTGAAACTGAGTGGAGAAACTTTACATGCTCCTTTTTCTTGACAGTTCTGTATTACTTTTGCCAAAATGGTTGGATTGGCAGGAGAGCAGGGACAGATGTGCTGAGACTAGAGAGCTCACAAAATTCATCCTTCACCAAAAAACCCCCTGTTATTATTAGCCTTGCAAATTAGGAATGACAGGCTGCTGAGACTTACTGAGTTTATATTTATGTGAAGAAACTGATTGCAAGAAATAAGACGTCTTAGTAAATCTTACATGGGTATTGGTTGCTATAAGGACCTTTTACAGTCATCTCAGGGCTCAGTTAACACTGCTTGATGTAGGCTTCCATTTTCCACCCAGTTTTGAGTGCTAAAAATATTTCCTTCCTTTGCTCCACTGCTCGTGCTCTGACACCTCTAGACTTTTGGGAAGGATCTCTTCCATGCTGTGAATAGGTTGCTGTGTTAGGCTTTGCTAATAGATAGACTCGGTGGAGACTTCAGTATCACTGACAATACGGTTAACAAGCTGTAACAGAGAACATGTCTGGAATGACAGTCGTTTTGCCCTACTGCTTTTTAGAGGAGCTGCTTGGAGCAGCAGAGTTTTGTGAGCTGACTGCAGGGACTGAGGTGACACTGTATTGGTTTGCTCTAGGTTCACAGTTGGTTTGTCTTGTCATCCAAAGGCATGCACTGAAAGCATTGGTAGGTCAGCCTTCACCACACATCAAGGTCTGTAATAGAAAGAAAGGAAATGTATATGGATTACAAAAAAAGAGACAATTTAGTCTCATCAGAAGTAATAAGAATTTGGAAAACATACTACATTTCATTAGACTTTGCAACTTTAGTCAATCACTATGTCATCAAAAGGAGATTTATGGGAGGCAGATTATCCCACATTGGCCCACTGTAAGTTCTTACGCTTTGTAACACTTAAATTACTACGTTCAAAAGAGGATACTAAACTTGGGTCTCATAAATCAAGGACAAGTTTGAGTTTCTGTATTTTTAATCCAGGAATACATTTTTCTTGTGGGTGAGCCTGTAATAAAATTCTGCTAACTTCTCCATGTTCTTTGCACAATTTCATAATGATTCTTTTTTTCATTTTCATTTTCCCTTTGCTATTTTGCTTTTGAATATACAGTAATGGGATATGTGTTAGGTTTTCAAATCACTTCACTTTCACAAATGCTAAGGAGAGAACTCCAGCCTAGAATATGATTTCCAGATATGGAGGGATAAGAACAATCCTGGCTTTCAGGACCTGTCAAGCAATGTGATTATGCACCTGTACAATATACAGATTGTTTTGTATTTCAAGGAAAAGAGAGAGGTTAATACCTGATTGGGTTTGTACTTTTGTAAGCACAGCTGTACTTCATTTCCACCTCCAAGTTACAGTTATTTTATTCTAAATCCTGCACCACTGGAATCTGCCTTGACCCCTAGAATGACAATGGACTGGAAATTGAAGAGGTCTGCACCCTGGGGTTTTTTTTTGTTGTTGTTTGTTTAGGTTTTTTTGGTGTGGGTATTTTTTGGTTTTTAAATCTCCTTTAGAAATTTTCTGTTTTCTTTGAAACTGAGCAAGGCAAACATAGCCTTTTCTGTAATGTTGTAAGTGGCTACACCACATCTATAATTTTATCTCATCTCACGCTTGATTAAAAGGTTCTTCAGACCTAAAATAACATGATTAATTTTTTTTTTTATGTGTGTTAGTTTCTACTGGAAGATTAAAAGAAGCCCTTTTAATTCATGCAGAATTAGAGTTCTCTTGCACACGTATGTAGATGTACACTCCCCAAGCATAGGTGCATACACACATGTACACACTCAAAAGACACACAAGGACATATGGGTAACTAAATTCACATGGAGTATGCAGTAATAAGATTTCCATGTTAGTCATTCAAATTTGCCCATATGCCTTCAAATTTTACCCTGTTGCACATAAGTGTTACAGCAACCTATAATTAACTGACCCAGTACTCTGTTTTACAATCCCTTTTCATAACTCATAAGTGCAGAAAAGAGGGGTGTTCATTTAATGAACAGTTTTCAGCTCTCTGTCAGGGTGTGTTTGGAGGCACGCTTGCAGGTCAATGTGAAGGCCTTGTTAGAAGCAGATTTTTTACTTGTGAAGTCTCCTGTATAATTTCGTAAGTTAGTTAGTATATAAGCACTTCCAAAAGCTGAGTAACACCCAAGCCAGAAGAAGTTTCATGTTTCATTATTGAAGCAAACTTGTTCCACTAAAGCACAGGAAAACTAACACCTAAAGTATCAATTAATTTTGGATGCCCTCCCTGAGATAGCAAGGACTGCATTTTTACAGAGTAACTGGTATTAGATACTGACTACAAGACATGATTTTTATCAGCTTTGGTTTTAGCTGAGAGTGTTCAGTGTTTTTGTTTATCAACCTTAGGACTTCCAAGTCAGGTCCCCAGAAAATGAAGAACCTAGAATTAATGACCACCCCTGAAAATTTAAATTACTTGATTACCATCTTAGGAAATCTGGGGTGGAAGCCAGGACGAAATGTCATTCCCTCCCCCTCTGCAATGTTCACTTTCTTAGCTGTGAAAGTGGTTCTTTCCTGTAATTCCTTGCCTCATTCCTAACCTCAGCTAAAAATAAATTTGCAATCTGCTTTATTTTATGATCCTGCATCATCCTTAAAGGTAGTTACAATAAAATAGGCAAAATACGCTCCCGAGTGCTTTTAACTTACTCATCCCACCCTCTGAGTCTTCTCACATACTTAGTCTGCTTCCCTAGGGACTTTATCCTGTTCTACTCTTCATTTCTTTATCCCGTTCTGCTTGTCTTAACCAGTTCTTTCATACATTTCCCAGATTCCTGTCCAATATGTCTGTCTTTTTCCATTGCCCACCTGTTTTTCTCCTCTTTTAGCTACAGGCCCTAATCTCCCATTTCACTCTTTTCATGCAATCAGAGTGTGCGCCTGTTGTTCCTCCCTCTCCCTCCCCAGCCTTGTCCTCATTTTTTGGCCAACCACTCGCTTTTATCTTCTCTTTCCCTGTGCTTTCTAGGGTTCATGACTTCCCTTAGCTGTTTTGAGTTTCTCTTCTCCCCAGTTCTCCATTTTACTTCATTCCTCCCTTTCCCCAGGGGCAGTGGGGTGGCCCCTGCTCCTCTCTGACAGACACTTCTCCTAGGATTGTGAAAAGGAGCTTTATTCTTCTGGAATATATACTGGTAGTGGTGACAAGCGTGGTAAAGTCGCATATGATGAGAACATTGGAGATGGACCTAAAGGCTTCTGGGTCTAGAAGTTACTTATGGCAGCAAAGAAGAAGCAATGCTTATGGAAGCAAAGCATTGCACTCCCTTTGAGGAAATGCAATCTAAATACAAACCAGAAAGTAAAGGAAGAGGAGGGACAGAAGGCTGAATGTTTCTCTGTGAGTCTGTCCAAGTTTCTGTGTCGCTGCTTTTGCATAGATTGTTGTGGCAAGGAATCTTGGAATCATATCTGAAATAGAAATTAGGGAGAGGCTGAGCCTAGTGAGTATGTACATGTCTGCAGCTGCGTTAAGAGAGGCCCATCTGCTGTGCAGGGTTTCATGAGTGTTTTCTTCTTCTAAGTGAAGTATACCTACTGCACAAGTGGCAAGTGAATTTTAGATGCATAACTCAAAATATTTGTGTTTCAAGGTTGCTGGTGAATAAAATTCAACAATCTGATTTTACATGTGTCTGCGTGTATGTATTTATTTATTTGTGCACATTACATGGAAAAGAAAATGACTGCTCTCTGATATGCTTGCTCTAATAGAAAATGATGCCATTTACACTCCATTGTTAATGTGATTTAATGGGATTTATTGACATGGCAAGTTTATTTTAGACATATGAAGACCTGGGGGAGTAGGATTATAATAACAACAATAATTTGTCTTTTTAGTGCTAAGAACAAAAGAAAAAAAAGAAAAAACTTGTTAAGCTTTGTTTAACCTTCAGGGGTTCTGCAAAAGCGGCTGTCACTTTTTAAAGTCTTATTTAGTATATGCCATCATTTTTCATGTGGATCCTGAATTGATACTGCATCTGTGCTGGAGGAAAAGGAAGCTTCCACCTTTCCATGTCCAGAACAATGTACTTAATCTTGGAGACAAGCACTGAGAACAAAAGGGAGTGTCCTTGCATGAATCTGATTATTCTGGCACAGAAGTGGTGGCAGTGGATTTCTGTGTCTAGTCTACTGTTGCTAATAGTGATTTCTGTAATTCGATGGAGCACAGAGTACCTTATTACCAAATGCCTTCACAGATATGTTTTGCAATCATTGCCATGTCACAGTTGTACAGTGCTCTGCTCTGAAGTGTTGTGAAGGCCCTTAGGCAGCCTCAATGTAAAACATTTGCTGAAGAATCATGAAGACAACTATCATCATCCAAGGGTGAATTTTAATTCAAAATAATCTTTATCCACAAATAAAATATGTCATTTGGTTCATTGCTTCAGTAAAATGATTTAAAAAAATTTTTTTTACGGAAGCAAGAATAGTTTAGTCTATTCTTGGCAGTTAATCGTATTTGCTGAGCTATTTAAATAATTCAGTAACTCCCTTTCATGAGTTATGCATTGCTTATTGTAGGGAATTACATCAGTCTGTCCTTTCATCAATGCAGGTGTGTATAAACCAGCAGATGCAAAAATAGAATTATAGAATCATCAAGGTTGGAGGAGACCTTTAAGGTCATCGAGTCCAACCATCCACCCAGCACTGCCCCTGTAACCCCTAAACCACACCACCCAGCGCCAGATCCAGAAATGTCTTGAACGCCTTCAGGGATGTGACTCCACCACATCCATGGGCAACCTATTCCAATGCCTGACTACCCTAACAGTGAAAATTTTTTTCTAATACCTAATCTGAATCTCCCCTGTTCCATCTTAAGGTAATCTCCTCTAGTCCTCTCACTGAAGGCATGGTGGAAGAGACCAGCCCCCGCCTCACTACAACCTCCTTTTTGGGTACTTCTGGAGAGCAGTGAGGTCCACCCTGAACCTCCTCCAGGCTGAGCAAACCAAGGTCCCTCAGCTGTTCCTCATAAGACAAAACATGTCCTGTGAGGGACAGCAAGAATATTTCAGGGGTCCCAGCTCTACAGTCATTGAAGGTTGCTGTCAGGGTGAGATCATGTACCAGCCCCTTTTATGCATTGCTTTTCTTCGCAAGAAAATCTGCCTGTTTGGGCTGGACAGGAGCAGCAGTAGACACCAGGCAGAGACAAGTGCCTGGACACTCACTGGCTGCTTAACTCCAGGCACCAACCTCTAACTCAATCTTTGCCAAGTTCTCTGTGAGCAGGTAGGTGTGCTGAGCATGCCATTTGATATTTCCTATCAGTTGATCTGCCTGATGGGTGCAATCACTCCTTTTTTAGTCTTCCTGTGTAAGAGAGTTGGCAGATGCTCTTCCAAGAGACACGGTTTTCTCTTGTTTGTCTGGATGCCAACTGAAACCAGTTGGATGGCTTTAAATCTTTTACAAAAACAACTGTGTAAAAGCTTTGCTTTAAGGTGTCCAACTACGCACAAAAAATCTAAAAATAATAAATTCCCTCTTCTTCAGAATTAGAGCTTTTTCTCCCAGTAGGAGTGTGTGAACTTGCTTTATTGGCTCTTTTGTAGCCGCCGTCTATTGACGGAAGTGAAGCCGGAAGATGCAAAGGGACAGTTCAGGCATATTTGGGGAACCCAACCCCAAATTCTTGAGTCTCAGTTGAGATGGCTGTTTTTACTCTTTTTCTGTTAAAAAAAAAAAGGAATCAAAGCAATTGAAAGCATTTTATCTTTCCCCCCCGAATACATTTATTCATGAAAGCACATAAAAATGTGAAAGATGAGGAGAAGTGTCTTCCTTTGAGGATGTGAGTACTCACACCTGGTGATTTCAGTAGGAGACAGAGCACAGCTAGAACCGGGGTGAAGCACACACAGTTAAACAAATTACTAAATCTGAGTCAGGAAGATGATTCCCTCCAGGCCAGGCAGGGCATTGGGTATATTTACCCCACAAATTCTCAAGCCTACAGTAATTTTGTGTCTTTGTAGTGTATGCACTACAAAGTATACAGGCTTCAGTTTGTTACTGCTGTTGAAAAATGTGTTATGGTGTATTACAATATGCAGCCAAGTAAAATAGATTTCCTTTAGGTTTTCTTTGCCCTAAATATATATTATGTATTCTCTTCAACTTACTGATGGAATTGTCTACTGAATGGTCAAGGTGTCAGGATTTAACTCCCTGGCCTGTCAACATTTGCAATGACTAAACAAGTTAATTAGGTCTAGCTCATCCGAGAAATTTGAGGATATAATTCCAGGAGATCGTAATGCATCTTTGGCTGCTGCTGAATCCTTAGTTCCATGATTGCTAATGTAGGTCATTCAGCCTTATGGTTTCTGAGAGCCTCCTTCCTCAGAAAATAATTATTTCCAGGGATATGCAGAAGCTAGGTAGTCAAAGCTGCAGCTGATGACTGAATAGGTTTAGCAATAAGTTTATATGCATCATTTCCTCATTAGTAAGCTGTGAGGGAGCTGAGATACAAGCTGGGTTATCTCCTCACCTCACAGGAATGATGGAAGCATTAGAAATCATGAGAAAAACACAGGCACAAGACCCTCCAGGTTACACTCGATATCCATTACAAATTTCAGTAGTTGTGATGCTTAAAATGAAAGAACTTAATTAAAAAAATTGAAATAATCTAGTTTACCAAATCAGGATTTGGCCAGGACAATGAACTTGGTCTACTAGTCTTGAGAGATCTTCTTTTGATACTATCTACTAACACAACTACATAAGACGTCATTTAACTCTTCACCTGGAAAATAGTATTTCAATCCACATTCTGTGCTAAATTCAACTTGTGGCATTGAATCACTGAGAGCAGATAGGTGTTACAAGTTACCATGGCACCTCCTTGGTGATTTCCACTTCATGGTTCCCTTGAGCAGCAATATCTTTTGAATTTTTCACAGCACTGCATCCTGGAATGGTGTGTTTGTATTGTGTTCCTTTTTCAATTTTTGTTTCCAGGTGTAACACCAAAACTGAGTTTTTAAGATTGAATGTTTTTCTTTGCAGACACAAACTTGAGGTGTGAGACATTAGCAGCTCAGAGCAGGTGCTGGGGCTATTTGCATTGCTGGGTCTGTCCACCTCTGCAGCACTGCTTGGCAAGTAATGTGGCTGCAGTTTGGCGGTATTTTGGGATGCCAGCAGCACAGAGGTTTCTTGACATAGGTGTGACCTGTATTTAGGAATGAATTAAAGTTTCATTCTTCATATTAAAGGTGCTGTAGAGGTTGCTTGCTGGTCTCCAAAGGAGATGGGCAGCTGAGCTGTTCAGAAGATAAAAGCACACTGCTGAATAATCTGTTGGGCAAATAACTGTCTGTGCCTTCAGAGTGCAGCAATATCGTGATTGTTCAGAGAAAACGGCACTGAAAATGTCTGACAATAATAAAGTCTCACAAACTTTAATCTCATAAATTTATTACTCACAGACTTAATTATGTATCACAATGAAATGTATAAAGCTATTTACTTTTGTACTCTTAAGGGCTTTTGGGACATTTTGAAGCAGTATAGAAATAGATGGCACCTTATAGCTGTTACATTTCAGAGTCTTGCTGTGTTTTCAGGACACACTAAGATGATCAATGACAATATTTCTTTTTGGCCATATAGGTTGAGCTCTCTTCAGTCCTCATATCTCCCTCTCCAACTGGGACTGACTTCCATCTCTGTCAGGATGTGCTGCAACTCAAGGAGGATTTTCATTATGTACACTCAAATGGCCATTTCTTCCATAGACATGTTATTTTTTCTGAAATCCTGTTTTCTTGGACCCTGCAGGAAAGCATTGGAGTGAGAGATACAATGAATTATTTATTGGAGTGACTGGGTCAGGTATGTGGCAATAGTGTATTTTAAAACAGTACAAAACAGTGTGCAGTGAATAGCAGCAGTTTGATGCGCTTTTCTGCTTATACTGGCTTTTCAGTCTCTAAGAACCAAAATTGAGAGTATATATTGAAGTGGATGTTGGAGTGTTTTCCTGTCTTCTGACATGGCATGAGCTTTATGTGTTCTAAAAGATCAAGGCTTGGGGAATGCTCTTGTTCTGTCTGCAGTGTCTGGCTTGGTACAGGCAAGCATTCAGCTCTGCCTGCGGCTTCCAAGGTAGCCCACAACTGAGGAAGAGGAAGAACTTCTAGGAAAACGAGTTGTCAGAAATCCAAGCTTTCAGGAAAAGAGTGTCTGGACCTGGAATGTTCTTGTGGACTCCTCAGTGAGAAAGCCACTTGGGAGGACATGCAGGGGAGGATCCTGTCTGTGGTCTACCAGGGAAGGATAGCATGGGAGGTGTTATGATCCAATTATTGCGATTATTAGAGATGCCTCTGCCTGAATTAAGGTGCAAACAAGAACATATGCCAAAGTCAATAGTAAGGATTTTATTTAACAGTAAATATGAGGTAGAGAGACGTAGAAAGAAAAAGGGAAAACTGAGAGTGGGGAAGAGAAAGAGAGTGACAGAAAGACAGATTAAGTAGAAAGATAATTGCCACTTCTGTAGATCCACTAGTGTCCCACTGGTCCTCTTCTTCTGGTCTTCTCAGTGGTGAGGGTCCCACAAAACACAGAATTCAATGAGTTAGGATATGTTCAGGTGCAAGTGGGAATGCCCAAGCACCTTCCCTGGAGGGAGTTTTACATTTTCTTTTGCAACACTGGATCTGTTGCAACATTTGTGGATTGTGTGCAGTCCTCTGGTGGAAGGCCTCAGGAATGTGTCTGAGGGTCACTTAGGAGTCTTTGATGGTTTATGAACCCTTCCGAGACATGACAGGTGCCTCTCATGTGAATGTGATCTTCCCTTGGGGTGGTGGGGAGTTTTACAACCAAGCTAGTTTATGTAAGAGAAGAAAATTGGCATGATAAAAAGCACCATCTGCAGGGTCTGCTTCTTATCTGGCCCAAAACTCAGCTTGTAGTCTCTGGTGGTGGATGTTCACTCCCTCTGTTTTATGCAGACCAGAGGTTTTGCCATCACACCCTCAAAAACTCTCCTGCTCCCTCTCGGTTCGTGGGGAAGAGTGTGGAAACCCAGACTCAGCAAATGAGTTTGTGGGTAATAGCCTCCTCCAGCCTTGTTTATGTCTTTTTAGGCCTGAGATAATTGTACTACAGTACCATCTTTATTTTATCTCAAGTTCCCGTTAGGTGGCTTAACTCACAGTCCAGCTTCCCAAAGTCCACGAGGCATACTGGATACATACACCTGAGGGAGGGTGGGCTTCAGTGGTGCAGATGAGCAGTTGCTTCTTTGCACACTTCGCTGCAGTGGACAAAGTGCTCTGGTGATCTTAACAGTGTTTAAGAATTATGATTTTTAAGTCTGTTACAGGAGGCCAAAGAGCACACACTGTTGGGAGGGTTCCTGGGAAGTAGTGGAGGAGGCCAGGTAGTCCACGGGAAGAGACAGCTTTTCATTGATTTAATAGGCTAAGTCTTCAGTGCTACATAGAGAATGTAGTCCTGTTCTCTTGATATTTATCTGGAGCTGGTGGCAGAGGATGACTTGGGAGCTTTATCAGAGGCTACTGGACCTTTATATGACAGGAAAAAGGGAGCCTTAGAACATGTATTTAGTTGGATCAGCCAATTTGCTCGTTTGTCCAGAGTGTTAATTATTCCTTGGGGAAACAAAAACCCACAAAAAACCATATTTGAAGACACTGTAAATCCAGGTAGCACACAGCTGTCATTTATTTTTTTTACAAGAAAAAAAGAAAGGTCTATTTTTGTTCTTAAGCAGTCTTTTCACTTTCCTTCTTTTAAAGCACAATGACAGTTAATGATTAATAGACACAGTCCACAGTGCTGCCAGCAGGAAGCCAGCATAAGTGTGGAGGAAGTCTAAATAATTGAAGGGAAAAGGTGACAGAGGCAGCTATTAGTTCTTCTGAATAAGAAATTCTTCATTGCCTGGCTATTTGCCCAAATGAAAGGGAAAATCTACCATTTGAGCAGCACAATCTGTAGACTTCATTATGTTCTTCTCTTGGGGACAAAAGAAAGAACTGGGCTCAGTCTTTTTAAATTAATAGAAATTGGTGCAAAATCCCCTCATTTTAAATTGTGTCAGAACACATTATTGGGCTTGCAGCATAACCAGCTTCTCAGAAGTAACTGAGCAGCATTCCAGAAACAAACACCTTACAGCAGAATGAATGATATCACACTGGACACTTGCCTTCACAGAGCGACTCCGCTCCTAGACATCCTGGTGGTCACAGAGGACTCTGTGTACTTGCAAAGGAGGCTGGTAATTTTTAGGACCGAGCAAAACAAAGTGGCAAATGTTGAGCAGAAAACTAGCTTCAGTAGTTTCGCCAAACTGGGTGACAAAACCCAAAATTATCCAAAATAAGCAAAAAATAAAATAAATAAAAACTAATAATTAAAGAAAATAAAAAGAGCAAGCTTTTGTTGCTTTCTAAACTGTGCATTCTGGAACTCTGTGTCATGGGCTTAAATGGACTCTGTGTCATGGAGAATATTATTTCCTATTCTTACGGAGAGAATAAGGATCCTTTCCAGTGTTTTTGAACAAACTATGGATTACTGTCTCATCTGATAATTTGCATAATTTAGTTTCCTTTAATTTCTAGTCATAATTTAACAAGTGTCATATCACAGGCTGTCCTATCTTCTATAGAAAAAGTTTTCTAGAGGAACTGTTAAATGTACTCATTTAACTTGTGATGTAAAATGAGAGGGTGGAAGCAGTAGTTACATCCCGCTCTAGATAGCATCACATCTTGGAGAAAGCTCTCCAGGCCTGTGAGGTGATTGCAGCAGTAGCAGTGGTGCCCTGTGCCATGAAAGGGAGGTGTGTTTCTGCCTTTCCCTTTGGTGTGACAGCTGAGCTTTCTGTCGTCTGTGGTGTTCCGGGAAAAAGCTGTGGTAGCAGGTATGAAGAGAACCGTTCAGCAAAGTAAATTTGAGGTCCTGGACAATGGCAGGTTTTCTTGAAGTGTTTGTGTCTGCTACTATTCTCCCTCTTGATGAGGTCTTGATGCCTCTACTCAGCCCTGGTGAGTCCTCATGGGGAGTGCTGTATCCAGTTCTGGGTTCCTCAGTTCAAGAGGGACATGGATCTCCTGGAGTGAGTCCAGGAGGTAGTGAAGGGCTATGAAGATGATTAAGGAACTGGAGCATATATCTTGTGAGGAAAGGCTGAGACAGCTGGGTGTGTTCAGCCTTGAGAAGAGATGACTGAGATGAGACCTCATCAATGTGTGTAAGTATCTGAAGAGAGGGTGTAAAAAGGATGGAGTCTGGCTCAGAGGTGCCAAGCAATAGGACAGGAGGCAATGGGCAGAAACTCATGCACAGGAAGTTCCACCTGAATATAAGGAAGAACTTTAAAGTTCAGGTGACTGAGCACTGGCACAGGTGGCCCAAAGAGGTTGTCCAATGTTGTTGTGGAGTCTTCTTCTCTGGAGGCATTCAAAACCTGTGGAGGGCTGTGAGCCCTCAAGGCAGGAACCTTTTGCACTCCCCTGGAGGAGCCAGAGATAAGTAACCTTCCTCTGGGTCATGGTGACTTTCCAACATGCCTTGTTTCTTCATGTTAATAGCCTGTACCCTGTTGGCTAATGGGTTTCCACCCCACCCCATTTTTCCCGTATAAACCCCTGCTTATACCCCTGACAACAGGGAGTTCTCGTCCCTGGCCTCCCCCTTGCAGGGTGGCTGGACAATAAAGGCTACCTCTGTGGAACTGCCATACGAGGCTCCTGTCTCTCTGTCCCCGAGTTTGCCTTGGGTGATTTCACAAAGAGCTGAATCACAAGAGCTGGAATCACTTGTAGCTGAGAGATTGCTACACTTGCTGAAATCACCCGTCGCCCAGGGAGGCTGCCAGTTCCCCTGGAAGGGCTGTTCCCTGCGGGACGCTCTCTCTAGGAAGGTCGTGGCGTACCGGTGCTGACCAGCACCGGACCCCCTCAGCGACAAAAACCCATCTGCACACAACCCTAAGTAACATACTCTAGGATGACCCTATTTGAGCACGGAGGTTGGACAGATGACTTCCAGTGACCCCCTCCAACCTTACCTGTTCTGTGATTCTGTGATTCTGTGATTCTGTGATTCTGTGATTCTGTGATTCTGTGATTCTGTGATTCTGTGATTCTGTGATTCTGTGATTCTGTGATTCTGTGATTCCGTGATTCTGTGAACTGGAATTAATTTTTAACACTTTTTCATCCAGGATCTCCTGAAAGTTAAAAAAAAAAATCTATAAAAATACAAGGAGATCTGCCAAGCATAAGCTTGCACTTAATATTCTGGCGAAGAGGCTATTTTCATTGCACAACTTTTTTCTGTACTGGCATTTAGGTATTTACACATGTTCCCTACGTGCTCATCAAATGGAGAGTTTGTGATTTTGTATAACATTAATGGCTCTCCACAACCAAAGTTGTATGCATGCTTTAAGTGTTCCAGAAAAGTGCCAAAACAACATAAAGGAGGGTAGTAGAGGCTACTGCCCTTTTAAAGGAGTTTTAAATGAAGGGGAACCCCAAATGTATGTTTGATACTTTTTGCAGAGGAGTCACACTCATTGATAATAGGAGGAACAAAGGCTGAAGAGAGAAACTGGAGTTAAAGTACTTTGAAAGCATAAGATAGTACCAATTCCTTGGATGTCAGTGAGAAGGCAAGATGCAAAAAGAGAGAAAAAGTAGAAGTAAAGGAGCAAACAAAGTCAAGCTAGAGAAAGTTACGGAGGAAGAAAGAGGCTGTGACAGGAGAAAGATAGTTGAATGCACAGGAGTAGGAAGAGCTCCACAGTCCAGACCCAGAAACATTTAGCTTATTTACAGCAACCCTTATGTTATGTCATGAATGAAAGTCAATGATATATTCTGTTGCTTATTTAAATATGAAGGATCTATAATAGGATTTCCTGGAGGTATTTTGCCTTCAGAAACTCAGGATGTAGCAGCCACCTTCCCACAGTGACAGTCAGTGTAGGAAACTGCAAAGAGGCCGTGTCCTGATCCCAACACTATTTCCCATCTGGTAAGGTTGAGATAATTTTCCCTTCCCTGCTTAAAAATGTTGCAGCAAAAGGCAGTTGCAGGAAGATACCAGAGCAGTTCCCAAGGGAAGGGTCTTAGAGAGGGGCTATAGAAGGGTGTGAGGCAAAAAAAGCACTTTGAAGGGTGAAAGATGGCAGGGAGCCTGAGGACCTAACCTGGGAACATCCAGGTATTAAAGAGGGCGCACATCTAGTCTAGATGGAGAGTGAATTGAAGATTTTTATTGAATTGAGTTTTCCGAAGCAAAACTCACGTTTACTGTGATCTTCTAGAGGATGTGGAATATAACTATTTATTTTGAGCAACATTTTTTATGCACGTAATTTGTGTATTTAAACTATTACAGCAGTTCTAATGCTACTCCTAACAGAGCGAAATTACAGAACAGAGGCTTCATTTTTAATCACATAACACATAGTAAGTCTTCAGGGATTCTGACTGAGACTGGGGAAAAAGTAAAAATCATAAGTGATCTCTTTTGATTGCTACTTCTGTTATATTTCTTTTCTAATCCTGAGGTTTTTTCCTGCCATTTAAATATCTTTGAATTTGTTACATTATTTCTAAATATGGAAAAGATGAAAACTGCAGGAACTATCTGTAAGACTGCTTACATATTATACTTTTTGAGGATAGTTTTCATTAAAACCCCACTGTATTTACAAAAAACTCAGAAGTTGATTTATGAAGTTTTCTAGGCACTCTGCAGTTCTCAATGGATATTTTCCCGAGCTCCTGTGACTTCTGTAAATTTCTTCTCATTTTGCACAGGAGATACTGATGTATCAACCAGCTTGCCTAAGCTGATGCGAAAGTCTGTGTTAGAGGTAGGTACTACCAGATTTCAAATCCCAAACTAGTATTTTAAATGCACATTTTAAACAAGTCACTGCTCTAGTGGATCATCATAGTAATTTCAATTTGACTTCCTCAAATGAATCTGATTAAAGTAATATTTTCAGTGCATCAGTATACTTAACTCTTTCTATTATCTTGTGCTTTTTTTTGAGGCAGAAAAGATGCTGCAGGTGCCTTCTACTTTCATTATTTCTGTTGGCTTGCAAAGAGTTTAATCAGATTTTATTCACTGAAGACTATCTCCATCTAAAGAGTTCACTTACTGACAGAAAGGTCAATGAAATCATAAGGGAACCATCAATGTTTCCATTCCACATCCACGCTGTAAAGTTTAAAGATGCTCCCATTCTGTATGCTAGCAAGAACTTTCTCAACATTTCTCAGAAGCAAAGGAGAGTCTTTTTCTCTGTTCAGAGGGAAACATCTGTCTTTCAAGTTCTCAGCTCTAGAATTAGATAAGTGGGCATAAGTTTAGGCTTTTCAAGATCCACTGCTCATATACAGACGTGCAGGCATTAATACATTGTTAGTAAGGAAGGTCACTGATGAAGTCTGGGTCCTTACCCTCTGTAAGTATTTGATGATGGAAATTTTTTTTCAGATAAGGACTGGACTGGAACCATTTTGTTTTCAAAATTTACCAAGTAAATTGTTTTTAAGCGTTCATGTTTTTTTCAAAATTAAAAATGCTTGCTACACTTTGGTGATATTCTATGAACATCTAACCCTTGTCTAATTCATGTTGGCCAGTAATGGCCTTGTCTAATATATGTTGGCCAGATGCTGAATTCACTGAGGGGTGGTCTAAAATTCCAGGGTTTGTGTTGGATAGAGGTAGGGGTTTTAGATGCCCAGCTCCACTGCAGAGCTAGAATCTTGGGTTATTTATCGAAAGATCCACCCTGAAAATGAGGACCTTGAAAGAGCTGTGCTCCTGTTTTTGGGAAGGTTCTGGGGACAGGCACGCCATTGAGGGGTTTTGATTCCACTATAGCCTCCATGACCTATAACACTCAGGCCTAGAACGCTCAAGCATTTGGCAAAAGATTGTCAAGTCCAAGACATTTTTAATAAAAGTTTGTGTTCCACACATTGACATTTTCTGACAAGTATTCATCAAAGCATTTCTACTGAATTTAATTCCTGAGTAACAGAAGCCATAAAATTTCACCAAGCAGTCCTCAACAATAGAATGTATTTGGGTCAAACTACAGCATGCATCTCCAGTGCTAAATTAATATCCTCTCTGCTATTGTTCATCCAGGCAACTCATGGCTAGTCAAAGCACAAGATAAGCTGATATTAAAAATTACTGAGCAGTGGCTAAGACGACCAGAGAAGTGTTGGTATACCATGTAATTGTCTTGATACATGAGGAGGCTCTGTTTTTACTTATTCAATTTATATATTTTATATAGGGAAAGCCAGTGTACTATGACTTTGGGCTCATTTACATGCCTTTGTCTAGTCAGAATTAAATGTAAATTTTATGAGAAAAGTAACCTTGAAATGTCCAACAAAAAATATTCAGATTGTGCAGATATTCAGGATAGAGCTTATGAACAAGGATGATCCTCTATTGATTTAATTATAAATGGTGTGGGCAATAATTTAAACATATTTCCTTGAAGAACCTAAGATCAGATTTTAAAAATATTTTTATAGTAGATAACTCTAGGTTTTCTTAGGATTTAAGCTGAAGTTCCATATTGTATTATCACCACCATATGGATTATCTTTGACTCACCCACCTAGACACCACAAACCGTTGATGACAACGTCTGGAGCTCCTGCTCTGATTCCAAGCTAGATTATTTTGAAATAGAGATAGCAACATTTCAGACTTACCGTCCATAGATGTGACTCTGCTGTGGGAGCACAGTCTGATATAATAGTACAGTTACTTTACTGCATTGCTTGAGGGATAAGATTTTTAACTCCTGTTCAGATATGAATGATACATTTACTTCTCATATCTCTGCACTGAAAACTCATTTTGCTCTGAAGATAAAGGTAGTTCCTTCTGTCAAATCACCAAACACCCCCGTTTCCACCCAGGAACCTGCTGACCCCTCAGAAGCAACCCATTCCTCCCAAACTCAAATTGTCTAGTTCCAGATGGAACAGGTCCATGCTCTGGAGAAAAATTTTGAAGTAAGTGATTAGACTAAAACTACTTGCATGCCCTGGCTGCCACATTTTCAAATTTCCTCTAATGTCAATCTGTTTAGAACAGATACTTACAGGGTAGTTGTAGCACTCCAATGGGAGGAAAAATGTATTCAAGCTTTTTACAAGAAGAATGTCAGTCTTATTAAGAGATTACAGAACAGAATGGAAAAGGTTTAGTTAGTACCCAGAAAGCAAGTCACAAATATGAAGGAGGCCAAATGCCAGGTGAAAAACAACCTGGCATGATCTCAACTTAGTTTTTATACTTCACATTGTGTGCTTGGATGACTCCAAATCTAGTGTGTGGTAACACTGCATGCTCTGGTAGGTACATATGAATGTGGGGTTGGGGTATAGGTAGTGCACAGAGACCAGCAATGGGAAAGGGCATATAATCCCTACGCTAAGGGAAACGTGTTTCTTGAACATATATTGGAGTATGATCTGTGTGTAGCAGGCCAGAACAAGTCATCCATACATAATATGAAAATGCCTGCTAGGCAGATATTCAGTCTTTAGAAGTAATTCATATTTAGAAGTCCAGAAAGCAGAATTTAAGAGGCTACAAGAATGTTTCAGTCTCCTAGGAATGTATTTGCTGTTTTAAAATCAAATTCTTCATGTTGACACTCAAGTTTCTTTCATGATTTTTCTACTCTAAACAAAATTTTGGTCAAGGGTTTTGTTTAGAAGTCAGAAAGCTCTGCAGAAGATAGGAAAAAAAAGGTGGTGGCAAAATAGCTACTGTTAAGCTAAATCATACTGTGCGGATCTTCTGTAAAAAATTGGCTCCAGAACTTACTGTGCTCCTTAAATTAGGTCTGTAATAGAAAGCAAAATTATTTGCACTATGAGCAAATTAATTAATTTCCTGTTCTCTGGGATATGCCTATTGTGGGAATAATTCTTCAGTGTCAGTTTAACAACAATATTTATATGTGTCTGCACACCTCTTCTGAGAGTGTGCTGGTAATCCATCCTGTTAAAGGCTTAAATACTTCTTTGATACTAAAATATTTTTCTTTATTCCATAAATATCTGATGCCACTGAAGTGGGATATACTGCCTAATGTGACAGTGAGATATAAACTTGGAGCCAATGGGCGATGTCAAAGAGAGCCTTTTGCAAAGTAATTAACGTGATAAAACTTTTAGAAACACATTCTATAGGCTTATAAAAAGATCTGTCAGCCTTGCAGATACATGGCAAGAGTTTTCGATTCCTACAGTTGGGTTTAACAACTATAATGGGGAATTTTTAAAATGTTTCAGGAACTTTTAACAATGCTTATCCCAGCAGAACAGTGAATATGGTACTGCACTTCTCTGAGCATTTATCCACCCAGCATTTATGTCTTGACCCTAAACCCCAGCTGCACTGGCCTCTGCAGGGACTGTGCCCTTTAGATTTACCTGAAACGGAATTATAGATTAACTAGGAACTTAGTGTCCACTTAAACATGACTCTTCTGAAGAGGAAGAAGGGGACCTTCTTTTGAGAAGGTCTCATTAAGTGCAGTGGATGTTGGTTCAAAGTCTAAAAGTACCTCATCTCTTCCCTTCACGCCCCCATCCTAACTCCCAAACCCCAGGCTAAGTACTACAGATGGGCAAAATGGCCTCTCTAATTTTTCTTGCAATGGGTTTGTATAGGTAGGAGAACACATATCTCAGACTTGGTAAAATAAAACACAGAGTGTCAGTAAAAGTAGCATCATTCTGGTAATTGTATTCACATACAAATAAATGCATTGTGCACTTTCTTCATACTAAAATAGAAGTATCATTTTCATTTGGTCTTCTCATTTAATTTTCTCTTCTTAGTATTGGCCAGAGGAGTAAATATATTCATTCTTCATCAAGCAGAAATTCAACAGAAGTAAACTTAAATGGCATTTCAACGTGCTGTATTTACCTTGTAGGATTTTACATGAAGAAAATATGTGGATTATATCACTGTCAGATCGCTGTTCTGTGTAAGACACGAGGACAAGCTGGATCAAGGTAATATTTGTAAAATACAGGACAAATGTTATTTCAAATGCATGCTGATATTTATTGAGATCTTGCAGAGTCATCATTGGATTTAATTCAATACATGGATCTGTGATAAAAACAACAGCAACAGCAGCTACTCAAATTGTGACATTGCACCAGAAGAAAATAAAAATAAATTTGCAACTTTTTACAAATCAATCTTACATTTCAGTTGGAGGGGAAAAAAGAGGGGGTTTAGCATGTTTCAGTATTTATCTGATGTGCTTTGTATTTAAGGGGGTATTTTAATTCTACTCATCCTCTGTCATCTGTTTAGAATATGACACCTCCCCAGCTGGTGTTACTCTTTGACAGTCTAGTGTATTTCTGAATTTAAACTCTTAAAACTCACTTTTTTTTTTTCTAAATTTTGTGATCTTGGTCTCTGTAGAAGACTCAGTATAATTTAGATTTTTTCTCTCTTTTTTTTTTTTTTCTAAATTTTGTGATCTTGGTCTCTGTAGAAGACTCAGTATAATTTAGATTTTTTCTCTCTTTTTTTTTTATGTCACATCAACGTACATTAAAACATACACTGGTATGACATAAAGGATCTATTAATGACTTTTGGATGGATGAATTTTAACTCAATACCTATGGTGTGTCATTTTCCAGCAGATAAGCCAAAATTTGTGCTATTTAGCTCGCCGAGAGGTGGCAGCCTTCACTCAAGTCCCTCCAGACTTGTTCTCTGCTATAGGTTGACCACATGTGTACCTGGCATTGACATGGATGTGCAATGGTTGGTGAATATCTGGAGATGGATCCTCAGACTCTCTCAATGCTATTAGTATTCTGTATTATTGATTTGCTAATAACTGGGAAAAGACAAAATATGTGTCAGCTATTGTTTGTTTGTTATAATTCTTTCTGTGCAGCTTATGTATAACATAAAGAGTTTTAGGTAGGATTTTTGTGGGTTAGTTTTCTAAAAGCCAGATATCCAGTTTAAACAATCATTTGGGCTGTCATCATTCACAATGAGAGAAAATATCCATTGACTCTACATTGCATCCTGAGAGGCTTTAGGAGATATCAATTGAATAGCTGATTAAACATGCCCATCTCTCCCTGCAGGCTGTGGAGAAAACTGAGGTAACTAGTTTAGAGCAATCTGAAATTGAAGAATGAAATTGAGATGTCCTGAATATTTGTGTCTTTAAATTTTATCTGAAGGCAAGCATTAATTTTCATATTTCTTTTAAGGTCTTGTGGGCATGTGTGTGAATGAAGGAAACATGAACAAAATACTCTTGCTGGTCATCATTGCCTCCTATTTATATTAGGAAGAGATGGTGAAAAAAAGACCATACCAATTTTTCTGGACATTTTGCACCTTTGAGAAGACAATGTTTTGATTATTTGGTAAAGATTCTATAAAATTTATAGCTAAATACAGTTTCTAAAACATTATTAAGGCCAAAGAGTATCTGAGATAGGACTATATATTGTGAGATTTTGATTCCTTATATTTTGCATTGTGAAATGTGCAACAGCTTTGATCTTAGATTTTCTGACCTATGAGGACAACTACTGATAGAAACCACACTGAGATATGATGCTCTGTTTGTGGTTTAATCTCCCATATGCATTTTGAAAGCAGATAAGTAAATTCCATCATCATTTACATTAATACAATTCTGGAAAAATGTTGGAGAGTGATTTCTCTCTTGGTCATAACAGTTCTCGGCATTTGTGGAATTCCTTTGGTGGCTGAAACAGAAATATCACAGGTGAAGCCATGGAAGGGCAGAAGAGTTGTCGCAGGTAATCCAGATGCAGTGACTGTAAGAATAACGCAGCTATGTGGATATGCTGCCAGGGTCTCATTAGATCACAACGCTCTTCCCCTGTTTCTGTGATCCCCGCTGACACTGTGCTGTCACACATTACTGGCTTTCATGTAATTCTGGAGGTCCTTGGAAAGGTAATTTAAAACACAGCAGTTGCCAGTTTTTAAAGTGCTCCCCCATTCCCCAGTTTTAACACTAACAGTTTTGAGGAAAGTAGATATGTTTTATCTGTGATGGTTATGCTCCTTGTAGTTTTCTTATTTCTAGGAAGAAGATCTGAACTGTACTTTTGTACTAAAAAACTCTGAAGGATATTTATAATGGTTTTAGTATTATTTGTGCACTTCAGAGGTTTCTCATTCTGACTGGAGACAACATAGGCGTGTCTTAGGCTATTCAAGTAAATGAATGTCTGGGCTGGAATAATCTGTGTAGGGATGAAAAAGAGAGGAAGGTTAAAAGCTAAATGAGATCATTCAAAAGATTTACAATCAGCTGTGAAAGCTGTTTCCCTGCACTAAAGCTAATCAAGACAATGAATTTTCATGTTTGTCTTGTACTGCAGAGGAAATTGAATCAGATATCTCCTGGGGATTCCGTTATTATTTGGTATTCACATGCTGGCACCCACACTTCTTCAGCTGCTGGCGGTGAGAGAACTCTGATGCACACACAGTAGCTAGGCTTCTTGCAAGAAAGTGAAGAAACATTTCCCAACAATCCCAAACGTACATTATCTAATGCAGAGAGATCCAGCACTTAGATAATGGATGTGTTCATTCCCACCTGTTGGGTGGTCTGGTTTTGTCAGCTGTATGGGACAGATTTGGGTTATAGGATCCCTCGTGGGCTGTGTTTTGTTCTCACTGCTAGGAGTGGGGGTTGTTGCCTGACACAAGGAGCTGCTTTGCACTGCTGGGCTGTGAATGGAGTAATGCTTGGGACTGATGGCAAGAGGTGAAGGATTTGCACCTGCAGCAGCAGCCACACTGGTCCCCCATCGCAAAGCACAGCTGGGGCAGAAACAGGAGGAGACATTGTTCAAGCATTATGCTTTTTTGATTTATTTTTTAACATAAGCCTTATTTTTTCAACATAAGCCTGCTATTCTACTGCTGTTTCAGCTTTTTTTTTTTTTTGGAGAGGGGCACAAAATAAAAGTGACCCTTTTAGTGCCTTGGGTAAAGAGAGAAACTACAAAGTAGTAATTCAGCTGAAACCATAATATACATGCCCAGCTAAAGTTAAAGCTGGCTCAGGTCATCTGTTTTAGAAGATTAGTCTTGGTTGGGATTAACTCTCCCTGATGCTAGCACATCATGTTTTGGTAGTTAAGACTTATTCAGACAATTCCTTTCTGGTATCTCAGGATTCATAAACTATAAGCCAGTCTTTGGCTTTTCAGAACCTGCAAAAGGCTTAAATCAGTAAAAGAAGATTATTCAGCAATTCCTGGCACATCAAAATGTCACAGAATAACTGTCCTGTTTTTATTAGGTCCAGAAGATATAATGAAGACTTTTTTCTACAAAAAGAATGTGAGTTAGTATTTGATTTAAGAAAATATGTTCCAGATTGCACAGAACTACAGTTTTCCTAGATCATTTAAGAAAAACTGAAAACAACCCCCTCTGAGCTGCTGCTTCATAAAAAATAGTTACTCAATACAATCATTTATTAAAAAGCAATGCCAATGGCTTTCTCTAAGTGAACATGGAAATTGGGCAGGGTTTCATTAGAAAGAACAACGTTATTGACATTCCAGCTCTTTCTAAGCTATGACAGCCAATTAAAGCTGCTATAGACTCATGACATATAATGGCAAATAGAATCATTCCTCCCTGCTTGCCCCATGGAGCAGGTGCTCCCCATCCAGCTCTAATGGGGAAGTGGGCAGGCCTGATGACACCTGCACCTAGAAATAAAGAAACCTAGACCACTATTTATATGTTTTCCTGGGGTTTACCTTGTGCTTTTCACCTCTCTTGTAGTTGTAAAGGTAATGGGAGGATTGGTTTGCTGACGCTGGTGGTTTTTTTTTTTTCCAATGAGAAATTCTCTAAGTGTGCTATAAGTTTCTATCTGCTTTTTCCCTGGAAAGTGAAGGAGAAAAGGGTAAGTAGAAGTTTGCTTTCCCAGAAACTAAGGAAGAAAAAGAGGTAGACAAAAGTTCCTAGGAAGTGGCTCTGGGTTTCTTTTTGAGGAAAGCTCTAGGAAGTAGTGTTAGAAAAAGAAAAGAATAGAGGAATCTTGAAGGTATGGGCATGTTTGTGTTGTAGTATGGTTCAGCATATTTGGATTTTTAGCTCTGAACATATGAGAGCTACCCTGTGAATCTTCCTGGCTGTTTGTAAAAATCAAGAGGGAATTCATGACTCCATTAGGAGAAGTTGGAGATAAATGTAATTAAGTGTACAGCTATGTAAGAAAAGAAGCCGTAGCTTATCAGTGATAAGAGGTGTGGTCTACTGGCTTGTGATGAGGAGTTGTCCATGGAAATAAAAGAGGAAGGAGGAGAAAGGAAACGTATAAAAGCTTTCTGGGTCAAGTTTTTATGATTTTTCCACTTGTGATGAGCTCACTCCATAATGCCCTGCTTCTACAGGCATACACAAGCTGTCTTAAAAAGGGAATATGCAAGGGCTGAGGAAGTGGTTCCATGTGTTGTAAGGTTTGTAAAGTGATTGCTATTGTTAAAGAATAGTTCAGCTGCATCTCTGATACCTTTGTCAGGTGATTGTGCTTAGATGTTATTGCTCTGCTTCAGAAAAAAGAGTCTATGCAAATATATGGGCAGGGTTTTTTTACTTACAGTAGCTAGAGCACTAATAGTGTAGTCAAATTCCAACAGGCTTTCCTGTGATGTTTTTTGCTAATGTGTAAAATATTTTCCTTTAATGATTGAAAATATATTTAAATTGTGAGGTATTGAACTATGTTCTCCTTCTCTATATGCACACCTCACATATACTGCTTTGCTGCTAGCATGGTGAGGTGAACTTAGATGTCCCTATCCTTCCTGCAAGAGAGGTTTGTGTGTAAGTGAATTTGGCTCTGCAGGGTGCTTGCACTGCCTTTGCATGTGGCAGGAGAGAAAGCAGATCCTTTGTCAGGAAAAGGTGAGGGGAGAGGGAAGCTTGCTTGGTTTTTAAGTTGGTTAGTAAGCACTGAGTTGTGCTGATGGGCTGATTATCCCTAGCTGATCGTAGAAATAAAAATGCTACATCCTTCTCTCTGACGATTCTCTCCATTCAGCATGTTTTACTTTGTGTTGAAGTCTAGCTTTCCCCTGAGGCAGCTATGATACACCCCCTTCCAGTTTGAGTTCTTGTCCTGCTTGGTCAGCCATACAAGTGAGTGAAGCTTATGTCTGGGCTCTGGGTGAGTGAGCAGAGGTATTGGCTTAAGTTTTGCAGCAGCTTCTTGAAGACTGGCTTCTGTTTATGGAAGGTTCTTCGCCATGAGATAACTGTGAGCTTGGGTGAAAGAGTTGCTCAAAATCTGTGTAGTGAAAATTCTAAAGTATCCCTTGGAAAGGGAATTGATGGCTTAACAACACCTGAAAGCTGTCTGTGTAAGTATAATGGAAACACTAACATGCATAGTAGCAGTTAAGAATTTTGGGATTTCCAACCACAACTTCCAGCTTCGGTAAACTGACTTGTAGTTTCTTGTCTTGTCTATGAATGCGCAGCCCTCTCCCATGCCTCTTTTATAGCTGTGAAAGAGCTCTGTGTAGCCTACAGGTGTTGGAGTGGAGGAATAACTTGGCTCTTTTTCAGGTGTGGGACCTGTGCTCTTGCTGTAAAGGGATGTTTAATGCTGTGACGTGCGTTGAAACTAGCCAGGTGCTGATCCAAAGCGGTGCTGTGCCCAAATGTTCTGTATGTACTTGAGCTTAAAAAACCAATTTCCCACTGGGAGAGGGAGAGATGCCATTGTTTAGCTGTCACCCTGCCTATAAGGGTTAGATTATGCTAAAGCTGCCTCGCATTAAATTGTATTTGGCTAAATTACCCATACGACTAATATTTATCTCACCCTTTGTGCGTCTCTTGCCCTGAACTTGCAAAGCATTGAAATGCTTCTTTGGCATAAGTAGCACTAACGTTGTTTTTAAAATAAGGGCTGAACCACAGCCAGTACATTGGGAAATATGGTTATTACTTTTATTTTCTTATATTAAGGTATCTAGTTGTGATGTGTAGTGATATTGATAATAAGGAATTTACAGTTTCCATGAAAATTCACAGATATACTTGGGGAGGTAATTAATACAAAAAGTAGTAGTACATCATGAGGTCTTCCAATCCCAAGATTTTTAAAATTTTTTTTTTCATTAAAATCTTGCTTGTGTGATTTTTAAAATTCAGAACAAAGTAGAAAATGTTAGGATATGTAAGTGGTTAGAAACACTGCCTGGTCTAGATCCCTTCTCAAACATGATCCATGCAAGGGGAAAATGTTAGACCAAACTTTTGTTTGGGAAAAGATTTGGTCACATCATGCATGCTTGCTGTATCTTTACACCTTGTCTGGTTTTTAATGCAAAGTATTTCAAGGAAATCAATGACTAGTGTACTTCTAATGCATTTAGTAACTCCAATAAAAAGAGTTTGAGGATTCAACTATAATCAGACAGGACTCCAAGGTCTAAATTGAAAGCTGCAATAATCTGAAACATGAAATAGGAATGAGCTTCATATAATCAGTTTGTGTAGGTTTTCCTAAACTGGCAGAAATTTGAGTAAAGTTGTCTTCTATACATTCAGATCTTATTTTTTAAGAATTGTCTTATTTAGTACCTTTAGATGGTAATTATGGTTCTTGTCTGTGATGCCAGTTGACACAGTAGTCACATTAGACTTGAACAAACAGGATATGTCATCTTTAGAGGATGCTTGAGGAAGTCTCCTGGGAGAAAAAATCACAAGTAGGTATCACTTTGATCTCTCTTATGGGAGTGCTCTAATGACCATCGACTGGTATTCACTAGGAGTAGAAAAATCACTGACTTTTCTGAAACAAAAAAAATCAAGTTACTTGAAGTAATGCTATGTGAGAAAGATGTGTATTATATTTGAGGCAGTATTCATTAGACTGACTGTTTTGATAGTGTTTTTTGCAACATTCTAAAATTGAAACTGCTTCTAAATTTTGATGCATAAATGTATGATATGGAGAAATCCCTTAAATCACAAGAACTGACACGCTGAGTGGACATTGTGCTGGTCATGCAGTGATAAATTTTTACCAACTTTTAAGTTTTCTCCAAATGCCTAGACCAATTGTATTTCAAAGCATTCTTGAGTCCTTCTAGTGAAGAAAACAGAAATAGGTCACCGTGACATTGACCTTTGAATAAAACTCAATCTTGATTTGAAAAGGAGCCTTAAGGCTTCTTTTCAGCTGTCAGACTTGACCTTTTATCATAGTCTGTTTTGTTTTGAACACATATTTTCACATATCTACATATTCTTGTCAAGCTGATGCGCCTGATGTCAGTTACTGAGCCAGGTATTCAAAGCAGAACAGCAAACAATTTTTGGTAGCCAGCAAGCATTCTGCACAAGATGCAATCACCTAACACAGAGTAAAATCTCATTTCAGCATAAAGCCTGTTGGGTATCATACAAATGATAAGTAATGTGCATGTTGGGATAAGTAGTTTTAAAAAAGCTTCAGGAGTAGAATAAGCAGTTTTTACTTTTATTCTTGCAATGGGATGAACTATGAAAGTTTGTTTTATTTCTGTCTCTGTAAGGCTGCTTTTACAGGGCCAGATGGCAGACCATGAATTGTGGTATAGCTAGGGAGAAAATAGGCCCTCATCACAAGCAGCTAGTCATGAAAATTTGAGGGCTGTATTAGTCTTGATATAAATGTGCACATAAATCTTGAGTAAGTGTTGATGGGTATAATTGTACTGGCTCCAATACACTACCTTGTTTTCTGAAGAGTGAATTAGCTAAGGGTGAAGCTGCTCCTTCAAAAAAAAAAAAGATTTTGTGTGAGTGGAGTAAAGTAGGTATGCTCACACTTCTAGCAATTAAAATTTTGACTTTGTACATTTCATGTTGTGCCAAGTTCAGTGGTGGAAATTTCCTGATTTTTCAGGTTTGGCATGTATTCTTAGAATTCTAGCTGGTAAGACAGAGTTTCTGTTTGCCTAAGTGGATTTTTATTGCAAATGTGAGCACTGAGATTTAACTTAAGAGTGAAATGAACGTGTTATGTACAGTGGACTCAAACAGCAATAATCTGTAGTTAATAAATAAGTTTTCACTTAGATATTTTTATAGTAAACCATTGAAAGAAGTTTGCAAGGATGTAATGTGCATTTCAGGTGGTCCTCAGCCTTGTGTGTTCTGTTGTTCTTCCGTATGAACTCTGTACCTTATTTCTTCAGATTTCACTAATGCATCCAAATGTAAACACTTTTGCTCTTGCTGTGGCTCAGTATGCCATGGCCTGTGCAGCACAGCCAGAGTTTGTAGTAAAAAGGTCTGTTTTTCTGTCACTGGTAAGAGAAAATAGAATTGTAAATTCTTTATACAGAACTACTGGGGAGTGCTCTTTCCTGATGGTTCTAGCTGGTTTGCCTTCCAACTTAATTAAATGTTCTTTCTATGTTGTTCTAAAGGGGTAGTCCATGGAAATCCTCTGAGAATTGGAACTACCAAAGCCTAAGCCTCAAGTTGCCAGCCTAGTGTCTGAGGAAGGAGGGTGAGCATAGAATTAGATTTTTACCTTTCTGCTAACTTCCCTGAACCTGAAGGGACCTGAGTTTTCTGAGACAGGTGGTGTTTGTCAAATTGAAATTGGCTTGGTTTCTAACACTTACCTTTTCTATCTTCTAAGACCTTGTAATGAGTATTGAGAGTAAAATTTTAAGCATATTAGCTTAGTTTTATTTCCTCTTGGGAGGCATGCTGATTTTAGTCAAGGATGCATTAAGAATGAAATAACCAGCTTCACGCTACGCATGAAAGTCCCTTGAATCACCCTATAGGGAGGATGATATCTGAGTCTTAAAGCCATGCACCAAATGCTGCCTATCTCAGTGGCTGGCACTGCTGCCTGAAAGGTGTGCAGGTGGGTTATTTTCTTTACTGTTCTGAAGCCATTAGAAAATTTAAAAAGGATATTCCTCTCTGTAGGGAAACCTATGAGATTAAATGAGACTGCTTTTGAGCTGAAGGGTTACTGTATTTGTTTTGCTTTAAGGATTAAGACCAAAGCCAGATGAGTACCAAGGCAGGTATGATTTGTCAGTTGCGAACTGGCATCTCTGTGGAAATGAATTGGAAAGAACAACAGACTGAACAGCTCTCATATGCACAGTACTCCCAGGGCCTCCACGTAAATGTGAGATCTCTGTAGGTAGGATTTGAGAGGTTTTAGAGCCTTATAACTTTATTTTTTTTAATCCAAACTGGAGCTGAAGTAGTAGTCCTCCCTGACCTTGCATGAATTACGTTGTAAATACCTGGATTTATGGTCCTGGCTGGCTGGCACTGCAATGGGGTTGCACTTTTCAGGTGCTTGGTGGTGGGAGGCCAATAACACCTGAGTTTTGTTACAAGCCAGCTTGAACTAACTGGGTTTGGAAGCCATGTTGAGGTCTGTTTCTGTTAGCTAGTTCAAAGCTACCTGCCATACTGACTGCAGATTAACTTGGAGTATGCCTGTATTGTTTTGTCTGCATCTGCCTGGAACATGTGTGTCTTGCACATTGCTTGTGTGCAGATCAAATGTGAGGTTAATATAGTGACCTATTGAGCTGAGGAGGAGGAAGGAAATAAAAAGAAGTGAGAAACTTGTGCTCTACATACTTTGGAAAGTAGCACATTTGGACAGGGACACTCTCTATTTAACAGGATATCAGTCAAGAGGTTACTCACGCAGAGTTGTTTGTGGATAAAACTGTTCATGAACAAGGTGTAAGGCAGAGAACTATAGATGTAGTCATATAAAAAATAACTATGGAAATAAATGCAGATTCTGTGAAAAAGAATATGCTTGAGATCAAAATGGTCATGTGCTTATTTAACTGATGATATGAAAATCAATCCATTTTATTGGACAAGAAAGCACATAAAACTGGGAATTTTAACTCCGGAGATCAGTAGGAATGAAAGGTTTTAAGCTCTATTGCATAATTCATGATTTCACAGACTTATTTTTGTTCAAGGCTTAAGAAGCTAGAAGGATTATTGCATACGCTGCTACACTGGCTTTCCAAGAAGAAACAAGTTCTATGTAAAGACAATATAGTGGAAGATTTAAATGCGACTGTAGAAAAGGAGAGTTATATTAATCCTTTTTTGTTGCAAGTAAACACTTGTATAACTGAAATGCTTATTAAAAAAGTGCTAATTAGCATTTCAGTTCCTCTTCGTGAAAAGCAATCACTTATCACTTCTAGTACATTATAATTAAACTGGTGAGAAGTACTTATACTCTTATTTACAGTGAAATGCGTATTTTTGACTTGTATTTGTCCAACTGGAAACTGCTGCATCACTATATTCCAACATAGTCAGTTTTATTTTTTTTAAATCAGCAAAATGCAATCCCTGGGTGAAAATATGTGTATCTTAAGAGCAAATAATTATAAAAGAAGATAATCTGAGAAGTAATTAATATCACAGCTAAATTTGTAGTATGCCTATAATCATGAGAAGACCCAGCTGGCAGGCTAGTTCTTGTCCCTGTCGATGCACAACTAAAGTTTTACTAAAACTTCCATATTAAGCTTTTGTCCTGCAATAAAAAAACAAAAAACAACTTCGTAGACATTAAACAAGAGGCGTGGGGAAAAATTTCAGTGTCTCTTCTACTTTCACTTTTTTTGTTATAATAGCATTTGAATATCATGCAAGTTTAATCTTTAGGTTGTATGAGGCAACACTGGCATTGTACATTTGAAATGGCTTCCAAGTGACTAAACATCTTCCTGATATTTTCTGCAGTTTTTGAAAGGATATAGGAATTAACATTTTAAAATAAGGAATGAAGCCATTTTTGGACTAGGTACTGAATCAAACCCCAGGAAAGGCATTTAAAGAGATTTGGGATTGCTTTCCTTTTTTTTTTTTGGTAACATAAATTCTCTTCCTTATGGACCTGTGAAGAGCTATATTTACACTATACATATTCATGTTCATTTTCTCTTACACTGTATCAAGGAATTATTTTCTTACAGGACCTGTTGTCAAGTTTAACCTAAAAGCTATTCTTCACAGATTTTATCTATGGGTTTGAGCATTATCAAAACTGAATTGAAAGGAGAGCTGGCTGAATGTGACAAAGGAAGAACTACAGTTCTGTAGTATTGCTGAATAACAAATGTATGACTAGAGATCATGAGCCTGGCCCTTCATTTATTTTCGCCTGGTAGTCTTTAAATTAGAAGTTAAAGTGGGTATTTGCCACAGTTGCCTTGATTTGGTAAGTTTGCAGCCTGCCTTCAGAGATTGTAGTGGTTACATGTGTTCATGTAAAGTGATTTACGCAGCATATAAGTAAATCTAAACAGAATATTATGACAATTATGGCATTTTTCTAGTCAAAACTGAATGACATATTCCCCACAACTACTGCCAAGTCCCTCCTAACAGCTACCAACTCTTTGCTGTAGGTTGCCTGCTCTGGTGAATTTTAGTTCTGTGTCTGTACAAATCCTAACATGGCAGTGTCCTGAATCATGTTGAAGACTAATAAAATTAAGTAGCAATGACTAGCTGCTTTAGAATGAGGAATTGGTTCTCTTTGCCTGTGCTGTACCCATGACTACGTGCAATATTTTTCCAAGAACTTATTTATGACTTGGTTATGATGACCTGATGACCTTATTTTAGATATGACCAGCTCTTGTAACATGATATCCTTAGTATGACTGCAGCTGCTATTATTTGTGCAAATGACAGTTTTTTTTTGAAGAAGCTTCTTTCTTGCTGGATATACTAGATATACACTATATTCTTGGGAGGTCGTAGTCTTCATGACAGCTAGAAGACCATACCAAGTGTGTGTCTGAAGAAAAGAAACAGAATTCCCAAAGGCTCTCCCCAATTGCCCAATTGCATTTGCATCAAGTAAATTAAGTAGTAAAAAAAATCCAGTTAATTCAATAACAGCGGACTTTGGAGGATTTTTTTTTTTTGAATGGTTGGAATATTCAGCAGGTCAACGGAAGTGTGATGTGACAGCCCTCGAGCAAATGACAGTGGAAGAAGGATCCAGTAAGAAAAGCATAATGTTCTGGTTTTGGCTGGAGTGGAGGTAATTTTCTTCTCAGTGACAAGTATGGCACTGTGTTTTGGATTTGTGCTGGAAGCAGTGTAGGTAACACAGGGATATAGGGGGTGTTCTTGTCACTGCTGAGTAGTGCAAGGCCTCTTTTGCTTCTCTTCCCACTCCATCAGTGAAGAGGCCGGGGGTGCACGAGGTGTTGGGATGGAACACTGCTGAGCCAAACTAACTGAAGGGATATTCTGTGCCAGATGGTGATGTGCGCAGCTATAAAGTGGAGAGGAGGAGGACAAGGGGAGATTTGGAGTGATGGTGTATATCTTTCCAAGTCCCTGTTATGTCTGAGGGAGCCATGCTTTCATGGAGATGGCTGAACAACTGCCTGCCCTTGGAAAGGGGTGAACGAATTACTTGATTTAATTTGCTTTTACATGTGGCTTTTATGTTACCTGTTAAATTGTCTTTATCTAAACCCAGGAGTTTTTTCTCAATTTTACCCTTTCAATTTTTTCCTCCATCCCACTCTGTGGGGCTTGATTGTCAGCTGGGGTTAAACCATGGCACTTAGGGAAATGATCACATGTTGGTCATTTTATGTTCTATTTAGGATCTCAAAATGGGATTTTTAAAAATTTTATTTAAGTGTAATGTGCGTCTGCAAGCAAACCAAGTTTGCAGAAAATGTAAATAGCAAAGTTTCCATTTAAATGCAGGTTTTATGCCTTCTTGTGATTAATAACAAGTGGTGATGAGACAGAAATTCCCCATTAGAATCAGGTAACAAGAACAGCACCCTGCTTTTCAGAAATATGTGACCAACTGTTTATAACCTAAAGGTATTGTGGCTGAGATATCTCCAAAAGTAGTTGCAAATACTAGCTGACATGGAGTCAGAAGAAAGGCGAAAACTTAGCTGTGTGGAAGTCAAGTAAGAGTCAAATGGATGAAAGGATTTTTAGAAGAAATAAAAATAGAATTATCTAAAAGCAGTAGGCTTGCCTCTTCCTATTAGTTTTTTTAATGTAGAAAATGCACCATTGCTCTGCTTGAGTCAGTGTGAAATGCTTTTAGGTTCAGCTTTTATTATGGTGAAGGAGTATTACTGTAAGACATAATTTAAACAGGAGGAAACTTGTTTGGTGCAGTTGTCTTTCAGATGTACACGTTAAAGTCTTTGTAAATGTATGAATAAGGAAGGGTGGTGGTGATGTGACATAGTTTGCCCTTTCTCCAGATATGCTGTCTTGCATCTGTGCTTTCACTTTTCCAATTTTTGTTTAGAAGAAAGAAAAAGACAAGAGCAGCAGAAAATGAAAGTCCATAAAAGATTTTGTATCCAAAGTGCTTTTATCTTCTGTGAGTAATTTTCTCCCTAGAATGGCTGGAACTGGAGACAGAGGTGGAAAGCATATGCTATAGCAGAGCGGTCTTAGAGTGTGTCCCTAATTTTTTGATCTTGAGAGTTGCCCCTTTCTAAAGGTGTAAAAATCCCTGGAGGTTATTTCACCATACATTATAGCAAAGAAGTGAAATAGGTGAGAGGCTACCTGTGAAACAGCAGCTGCTGGCCAGCTGCCTCTCCTACTTGTTGTGCAGGTGCTCAGGTGAGGTGTGCATAGGGGATGGTAACTGGAGTTTCTGCAGTCTCTTCCTTCTACCTGTCTCTCTTTCCTGTGGTGTCAGTAAAGTTAGAGCTCCTCCAGAGGGGTGGGGATTATTGCTATAAGACTGGGAGCAAAGACAGGAAATCCTTTTGACCATGCTGAACTTAGGGGGAGGGCAGTCCTAAGGTTTATTCTGTGGATCTGTAGCTATCTTGTGTTGCTCCTGAATTAATTTTTTGTTTTGGAGGTTCATAAGCTATTTTTCATCTGTACTGAATGAATGTTAAAGGGATCTTTATGCTTTGATAGTGTCATTTCTTGACTGGCCATGTTTAAGTAGGATAAAAATGTTGAAACCAAGTGGAAAAAAAAATTCAAGTACTTAGGAGTTCTGGAATAAAACCATACAAATGGTTTAAAGCCCTTACACCTGTCCTATCCTAAAGGTAAAAACACTATATGGAAATGTTAAAGATATAACATCAGCTTAATTGAAATGTGAATGAAGGCATCAACGGAGTGTTCTAAAATATTTGTAGCCTGTCATTGCAATAGACTTGCTGTGAGGTGACAGAGTTGTAGCGATGCTGATCTCAAAAGACATATAGCAGACTTCTGAGGTGCATATGGAAGACAGTTTTGACTAATCAGAGGCATGTGTATGTGAAAATCTGATTGGTATCTGAGCCTTGAAAGTGTGACAGGATTAGAAATCTAGACCGCATGTTGAATCTCGAATGAAAACCCACAAAAAACATCTTGTTGCTCTTTCAGTTGGTCTTGTCTGGGTACGTATCACACAGGATCACATTTTAATACAATTTCATTGTGTGTTGTAACCATAATATACTCCTTTGAGGACTACATTTCTCTACACAGGTAAGTATTTTAAAGGGGTTAATGCAAATATGCAAACTTAATAAAATCTGTTAATTTAGAAACTTAACTGACAATTTATTACTGTCTTGATAATGAGAAAGTGAAGTGCATGTCCTTTCATAAATCCTTTCCCAACTTGGGAAGGATCTAGGTCATAAGGTTTTAGAGAAAATGCTTTATTTGTGGTTGTGGGATGAAGTTTAGTGTTTTGCTTTCATGAGATGCTATGTAGTTCTGAAACACCTGCTATGGGTGCTCTAATTCTTATTAATTTTGAATTAGAAAGTTGTCTTGAAAGAAATATGGAGAAGTTTATATTAAAAAACTGAGATTTAACTGAGAAATGATTTCATCCACAATTTCAAGTTCAGTTAAACCAGAGGCCTGTTTGATTTGCATATTCCTTGCTCTCTTTAGAATTTTATCCTTAGTGTTCATTGGGGAAAAAAGGCGCTGATAAATATAGGTTGGATGAGTGACCTTTTTCCTTTTGTTAATTCCTTTCTTAATTTGTGACTGCCATCAAAGAGTAGGCTTAGTCAAAGCAATTTTTTGAAAGCAAATACAGAGTGAGGTGCTAGCAGTGATGGTACTGCAAAGCAAGAAGGCTTCTCTGCAAAGCAGATTGTCTAATGAGGGAGAGAGATTGTTTACTGCATGGGAAGAGGTGACATTTGGTTGCATGAAAGCATTCTAGGGTTCCTGATGACATTTGTTACTTTCTCAATAATTTAAAATCAGGCTGTGAGTAACGTTGCTGTATTTATCTACCGTATTTAGATTGCTAAACAACAAATTGCCTGATGTTGAGGGAAATCCTTCACCAAAACTCACCAAAAGCTGTGCAAGGCCAATTCAAATGTAAGCATCTGTAGGTCTTCAGTGTGAGTATCTAGACTGATAGGCTAAGCTTCAAAATCCTTTCAATTGCAACAATGACAATAACTTGTATATAGCTGCTAAGTAGCTCTTTCCTTAAGGCCTAGTCTGTAGTCATAGCCTTTCACTATGTTAGTGGATTTTTATTTGGAGGCAGGTTTGCTTTTATTGAATCTATAAAATTCTAAATGCTCCAGGGCTGGTTTCTCTGATAGTATTGCAATTCTTAGCAAAAAAGTGACTTGGTCAAAGAGAGAAAGTGTAACAATTGAGGTGTAATTAATCTTGAATGCTGGAATTCATTTCAGCCTTGTGTAAATCTGCATTGTTTGAATGCTGACATACTAATTCATCTTTCCAGGATTGCAGGCTGCAACTGGAAGGTTCTAGTTTTATTCATGTCACTTAGGTGTCTTAAACTGATGAGAACTAGAAGGCCTAAAGGAAAAAGTTCAGCTAAGAGTGTCACTCTGGTCTCTCTGAGCTTGTTACAGCCCTATATAATTTTGGCTTCACATCAGCAAGCTCACTTGTAAGAAGAAGTAGGTACACAAGTGATACTCAATCCCCAAGTCTTCTACATTTATGTCATTCTTCATACTATTAGCAAGGTATTCCTGATAATTTTTGTTGCCACTGGCAGCATGGTTAATACAGCCTTAAGAACACTTGTAGAACAATAATATTGTTTTCCTGCCTATTTCTTCTACAGCACTGACAGAAAAACCATGGAGAACCATGTTCCCCTTGGCAGGTAAGGTTTTTCTGTGTTGGAGCTACTCTGTAATAGTAAAAGCTGATTTCTGAAAGAAAGGGGTGAGTGGATTTCTTGCATTAATTTGTTGCATGTAATTAACTCAGAATTGTTGACTTCTGCTTTGTTTATGACTGCCTTTATAAATGATGGTATCAACAAAAAGATTGAATGAATCCCGTTTTTAGTAGAAGCAAGTTTTAAATGTAGGCCAAGTAAAGGTTAACTTAGAGATTAAAAAACATTGCATTATTTGAGATGTGCTGGTATTTTTTTGCAATCATTGGGATTTAGGATTTCTTCACATCCAGGAGTTGAGTACATGTACATCTAGTTATCAGTTTCTGGGTTTAAAATATTTGCTACAGAATATGCTGATTGTGGAGACTAGGGTGATTGAAGCTAAGGTTTGAAAGGAATTAATGACCATTGTTTCAAAGAGGATAAAGGATTGTTGAAGATGGTTTGTTGGAAAGCCTATTTCAAGTGTTTTGCCAGTCAAAGTGGCATTTGAAAGTTAGCTGCCAATATAGAAGTGCCAGACAGGCTTTTCCAGGCAACATTGCACATTTGACTAATTTTGCCTTAAGAAATCTGTGTTATGTCCAGTGTCCTCGAGGCTCACACTATAATTAACGTGGTGAACAGCGTCTTGTAGCCTGATGATTATTGCTAGGAGAAAACAGTTGGTTGCAATAGTAAAAGATAATGGCTTGTGTGCTCTTGAGAAGCTTGGAAACTAATGTGGGGGAGTGGAATCTTGTACTGGAAATGTGTACCCCACCAGAAATTAAAAACTAGATTGTATCTTATTGGAGTGTTTCATGGATCATGTCCATCATAAAGTTGCTGCATCAAATTCTTTATTGTGCATTTGTGGGATTGTGGAAGACCTGTTAAAGAGGACCTGGGTAGGTCTTTTAGTCTGAGCTCATGCTCAGGGGTAGGACTGTGGTCAGTGTTAGGTCAGCTCAGTCTAGCCAAATCTTGAGAGCCTTCAGGACTGGAAATTCCATGACAATCTTAATTAACCTGTTCCAGTGCTACATTAATGTTCGGAGGCTGTGTCTAATGTTCAGACTGAACCTTCAAAAGTTGATGACTGATCCAAATGATTTATGGGAGTGGCATCCAGTGAACTGTTTGCTCATAAAATATGTCAATAGAATCACAGAATGATTTGGGTTGGAAGGGACCTTAAAGATCATCCAGTTCCAACACCTTTGCCATGGGCAAGGACACCTTCTACTAGTCAGGGTTGCTCAGGGCCTCATCCAGCTTGGCCTTGAACACTTCTAAGGATGGAGAGTCCTCAACTTCTCTGGGCAATAAAGAATTTGTTTGGCTTATTTTTCTTAGCCAGACTTGTAAAGATGTATACTAGAATTGAAAGATGATTCCAAATACTTGTTTCAGGAGCTAACACCAAGCGTGAATGTAGAGTTAGGAAATAGCTTCTTGCCCCAAATAGAAAATGTTTTCTATTTAGCAAATATTTAGATTTTTGGAAAATAAACATTAAATTTGCCGTTCTTTGAATGTAGAGTAGGAAAAAAGTGAGCTTTACTGTCACTTGAAGCTCATATCATGCAAACATTCCTAAATTTCTTAATTTTTGGGTCTTGTATTATCAATCTCCATTTTAATAATTTTGAGTTAATTTGCAGAAGGTTTTTAGGGAAGATGTCACAGAAAGAAGCTTGCTCAAAGGAGCTTGTAAAGAAGTGTAATATAGCATGACTTTCAGTCATGATGATAAACATAATGTTTGTGGACAGTATCATAATTATTGTCGATTTGATTATACTTTTAGAATATCAAATATGTTTTAATGTATTCCTTGTGTTCTTACCACTTATGGAACACTATATATGATATCTTAAACCTCCTGGAGTATGGCCATTGTTCTGCTTTTGAATGGCTCATTTCCAAAGGCCTAATGCTGTTTCTACTATTTTATGACTAGGAACAATCATCAGTTGTTAACCTACAACTTCCTGTTTGCTCTACATCATGCATAATTATAAAAAACTCCATGATAAATACTGTGATTTTTGGTGACAACAGAGACTATAACCATGCTTAGTCCTTGCAGCTTTCCTACAAAGAAGTATTTTCCAGTCTAAACCTGGTGCAAGATGCTTGGGTTGGTTTATCAGAAGAAACACAGTGATGAAGCTGCTGTTCTGCCTTTCGACAAATACCTGGAATGTGTTATCTCTTTTCCAGATGCTGACATTTAGGCTACATCCACATAACATGAGACATTGTCCCTGTAGAGCTTTGAATGAGGGTGCCTAGATGATCAAACTGTTAGATGCACATAATCTTTGGGATAAGTAGTCCTGTTGAGGAGCAGAAGGCATTATTCAGGGGAATGCTGTGCTAATTTTGGTTTCTTGCTCTACAGATATGCCCTAAATTCTTCTTTCTTCTAAATAATATGTAAAATATATATTTTTCTTCCTTATCAACCATGAAGCTACATATCTTTCTAAGCATTCATCTCGATCTTTCAATGAGAATCTGATCCAACAAAAGAATGCTTTTGTAGCAGTTCAGCTTAGCTCAGGAGACCACCAAATTTAAAAGCTGCTTTGCTGTCACTTTTAAATAAGAAAAAAACTTGTGTATTTTTTTCCTGCTGTAAATAAGGCTTTCTTGGGTGTTGGCATGGTTTGGGGATTTTTTTGGTGTGTGTTTGTGTGGTTTTTTTTTTTTTCTTTTTTTGTGGGGTTTTTTTTTGGTGGTTGGTTGGTTGTTTCTTGGGGGACTGTGTGTTTGAACAGAATATTGTTCTGTTCTTTCTGATAAAGTGATAAAGGCGGTGTGAGTGTGTGGGCCAGAGATGTTCTTTCTATTGATGAGTAAATCTTTACTGGCTTTATTTTATGCAAGTGATAGATTATTTTATATTATGAGATGCAATAGTAAATGAGTAAATCTTTACTTGTACTAACTATAGTAAATGGATTAGTTTTATGCACAAATAGGGCTGCTGAAGGTCATTTCTCTCTACCATCCCCAGATATATATCCATATAAAATACTTAAGCTTATTTTTGGTAAAAAATCCTTGTGAAATTATAAAAAGAACTATTTGATACTTTCATGGCGATATGTTATTGTTAGTAGTGTTCTGGAAACGGTGTGGATAGCAATATGAAAATTAAAATAGACCTTTCTGATGGGTACAAAGAATTTTTAATATGATTTAATATTTAAAAGCAAATACATTTCTATAACCAAAGCTCTGCTGGCTTTACTTGAGCTCGATCATATTAACATAGGTGTCCTATATTTGTGTAAAACTTAATGCAGTGTTAAGACTGAAAATGAACTTTGGATAATCTAGTGTTAAGATGAAAGATACATCTACTCCTCACATTATACTTCTTCATAACTTTATAAATTCACAAGCAATAACATGCTCTTACAATTATAAACAATTCAGTGTTATTTTCAAACTTAATTTGGCTTTTAGTTAATGACAGTCACAAAATGAACAGCAAGTTCAAGGAAAAGAGCTTTCAACTGGAGTGTTGTGTAGGAAAATGTGAACCCTAAAAACAACTTCTGTTTTCAGTAATGAAGTAGACTCCACTTTAGTCTTTCATGCATCATGTGAGCACAGATATTTTGATTTATTTGATATTATCAGTAAACAAAAAAAGTTAAGCTTTGTTTTGCTTGTAAAACCTTTTGGGTGTGTTCATTCAAGGCTTGTCTTTGCTCTGTGAGTCTTGGACTTTGATACTCAGACACACTTTTAACATCCTAAATGTTCCTGTCTGAAGCCTGGCAGCTGTGGTTGAACCCACGTGAGCCTGTGGCTGCTGGACAGGTTTTGTCGAACAGGAAGCTGGAGGAACATAACATACTGTGTGGCACTGTAAAGATTTCTCTTGTCTTTACAATCCAAGCTAACATGTCTTGACAGCTTAATGTTTGTTAGCCAGCACAGCAGACCACTGCTTCTCAAAATGCAAGCAAATATTTTGGGTGGGTGCACAGTAATGTGTTTAGTGTAAGGCCACTGTACCCTGGGCACTCTTCTGCAGAGGTCTACATAGATAGCTGCATCCAAATAATTTTGATTTTGTTTTAAGCCAAAAGTTTAAAGATCTCTTTAATTTGTTAGGTATGTATTGAAGCACAGTCTTCAGCAATGGGGGTAGAATTAACTCATTGCTTCATGTGCTTGCTTGACAGAAAATTGTGACTTAATGAAGCTGTTACATAAATTTAGAGCATTTGATTCTTGCCACATTCTTTCACTTAAATATCTGTAAAAAATAAATCTGTGTGTGTTTGCAACATTTTCCTCAGCAAAGAGACATGCTTTTCTTCCCCTTAGGATGTGATTGCAGGCTTGCTAACATATATGATGATTTTTAAAACAAATTTGAAACCAGAAAATGACTTACTAGATTCAGGCTGGTTTAGGACTTTTTCTTGTGGAAGTAAGGAATTGAGGGAATAGTTCCAAAACTTGAGCCTGAATGGAGACTGAAAGTAATATTTCCTTTTTATGCTCTAACAATTACTATGGAATCAAATTTGGAGGTGCTCAAAGTAACCCCCCTAAGGTTAGGTTCTCTATCATCAGGATTATACTTACATAATAATTATTTCATAAGAAAAACATTCACCTCAAAATGAGAAATGAGTTAATATATTACTGAAGCTTCCTGAAATGGATGCCTGACTTAGTTACAGTAAATTTATTTTATGTTTGAACATTTAATCCATCCAAATATTTTCTGACAGTGTTCCAGAAGTTAGCAAGTAATAGAAAATGAATTTGTTTATTTGTTCATTTTTTGGCTTTGAGCTGACTTGCAATAAAGAGAAGAAATGTAAATGTGTGTAACTTTTGCTGATTACCACCATTACTGTGTTAACTTTCACATGTGGCCAAAACAATTCTCTTCTGGAAATGCAGAATCACAAGACTAGTTGGAATAAAGAGCGTGTCTCAAAGGACCTGCAGTTGTCAGACCTCCCAGGGGGAAAAGAAATGTGGTCTGTTGATGGGGTGCATCTCTGCTCATCCAGCTCTGCAGGAGAGCAGGACCGTCATGCTCAGAAAAAGAATCTGGAAACAGAGATGTGATGTGAACGGATTAAAATGTTGCATTTGCCTTGTACTCTTAGCTTGAAGTCACTGTTGTTACCTCACACTTACATTGGTATCGTCTGCACACTGACCTTCAATCTGGCTTTATCTTAGAGCCAGCTGGCTGCCTTAGTGATATTACACAGCCAAAGAAACTCCATTCCTATGGCAATATGAAAAACTGGTAGTTGCAGTCCAGAGAAAAAGATTAGAAGGTACTTGGAAGTAAAAGTGTGTGGAGTAATTCAGTTATAGCATTTATTTTTCTCCTACTCTCTCAAATTCATTTGGCTTCCAAAATATTCCTCACAGAATGTTGAGAAAATGTTTCTGTAACCTTTTGTAAATGTGTTAACTTTTAAGATTCATCATCCAACATTGTGAAATACTGAAATATTTTGTTTAAAAGAAAAAAACCCACACAATAACAAACTTGTTAGGTATTCTTGAGTATTGGATTAACTGGAAGAAATCCAGGTGACTTCTTGGAGTTACCTGTTGCTAACAGCAATCATTATTCTGTTTTACTGTGCCAATTGAGTTTTCCATCTCAGCATGGGTGGAAGTTAACGATAAATTGTTCTTTTCTTTTTGCTTTCAGAGATTAGAAAATACAGATTAAACTGCTTTGTGCTGTGGAACCCCTCATGACCTCATAATTCTGTCCCTATTCTAGTAAAATATACAAACACAGTCTTCTGGAAAAAGCAATAGATATGTTGCTGAAAAAGGCACAGAAAAACCACAGGGTGCCAAGTTTGAATGCTCCAATGCTAATTAAGACAGTCATGCAGATCTGGAAACAGCTAAAGATAAGATTGTGCCTTTCCATCACTGCCATTAAACAGAGGCTATTTTTAGGCATTGTAATCAAGTCATCAAATCTATGTATCTAGAAGAGGACTGAAATTTGTGCTCTGAAAGTAGAAATTCTTAAGAATTATGGTTCTTTTGAAGATGCAGCTCTCTACTTTAGAGAACATTCTGATTCCAAATATTCACATAATTCTTCTAGTTTAAATTTTATATTATCCTAGAAGAGGATGTGACAAACATGACTAAGGCACTGAAACATCTCTCTTATGAGGAAAGGCTGACAGAGCTGGGCCTCTTCAGCCTCAACAAGAAACAACTGAGAGGGGACCTCATCAATGTCTGAGTATCTGAAGGGAGGGTGCGGAGAGGATGGAGCCAGGCTCTTGTGGTGCTGAGCAACAGGACAAGAGACAATGGGCAGAGTCTGATGCACAGGAAATTCCACCTGAATATGAGGAAGAACTTCTTTACTGTGTAAGTGACCACACACTGGAACAGGTTGCCCAGAGGGGCTGTGGAGTCTCCCTCACTGGAGATATTCGAGAACCATCTGGACACAATCCTGTGCATGTGCTTTGGGATGACCCTGCTTGAGCAGGGAGGTTGGACCAGATGACCCCCTGTGGTTCCTCCCAATCTGACCCATTCTGTGAAGAGGAAAGGGAAAACAAAACAAGGATCAGAACTCCTATCTTAAACAAGTGTGAGGTTTTTTGGTGTTTTTTTCCACTTTTGTCTAACTCTCTGGAGAACACCTTGGAGGTGTATCTTGTAGAAGGATCTGCTCAGAGAACTAAACAGGGATGATTTTTAGTACCTTCTAAGTGGATAGAGTATTGGTTAAGGACCACTATAGCACAGATGGCTTGATTCAATTGTAAAAGGGAGCGAAGTGAGCATTCTTATAATATTTGCTTCTTTTAACATGACTTAGCAATGACATCTGTTCAAAGGCTCTTTTGAAAAAGGCAGGTCAATGAATCACTGTGAAATTCCAAATTTAAATTTACTATTTTGGTTTGTTATGATTGGCTCATGCTGCTTTTCTAGGCATACATGGGCTATTCTCTTCAGTGTGAGAAGTGATTAGTATTCTGAACTACAACAACAGCATCTCATTAAAATCATTAGATATCTTTGAATCTACTGGCAATGCCTTAACTTCTGTCTTGGCAGTTGTGACTCAATTTTTGTTATACTGTAGAAAGTCTTGTGCTGGGAAGTTTTTGTTCCTTGTTCAACTCAAGAGAACTGAAGTATTATATGATTTCAGGAAAAGTGCTGTACAAAGTCTGAAACTGAGCCAATGACATATTTTCAGCCTCTGTGTTTCCCTCAGCTGTTGCCTGATGTGTAGTGGCAGGTTGGGATGCATGGAGTACCAGCTGTTGAATTTCTGGAGTGAAGGTGCTTACCTGCTGCTCCCCTCTGCATGCTTGAGGACCTGTTTCTAATAACACTTCTTCTAGGGATCATACTTACGCAGCTTTGTTCAATTACCTAGAAAACGCTAACGTAACTAATTTTTTTGCAGCCAAAATTATTTGTTGTATAAACCACCTCACCGTTTTCATAACAGCTTCACCATTAGGTATCAGGAAATGACTGTGTAGGTGTTATGTCATTTGGATCTTATATTTTTAGAGGGGATAATCGCTGCAAAGTACTGAGGAATTGTCAGCATCTATCTTGTGGAAAGCAAGCATGAGTAAAAATAATCACCACCTGCAAGGCCCTTTTAACTTGCTATTTAAAAGCCATAGGTTACTTATTTCAATATCAACAAGAATATGATGAAAGATTAAATGAAAGCTAACTTTTGAAGAAAACAAGCCCTATGGTCTGATTTCAGAGTGTGATAATGTCTCGCATGTGCTGTTCTTCGAAGGATTATGAAAAAAGTGCTGTAAATGTTCAGGAAAGTCTAACTAAAATATTAGAATTTGAGAAGCTGTGGTCTGTTCTTTACTTAGATTGCAGCTGTTTGATTTCTTTATGGACCAAAATGGTTTTTTGACTTACCTGTCAGTTACAGAATCACAGAATAATTTAGTTTGAAAAGGAACTGTGGAGGTTGCTTTGAACCTTGTTTAAATAACAGGAGGCTGGAGATGCTCAAAACTCACCTGGACAATTTGGGGTTTGTCCAGATGGATTTTGACTGCTTCCAGGAATAGAGTTTCCACAGTCTCTCTGGGCAACCCATCCCAATACTTGACCACTGCCATGGTGAAATTTCTGTACCTAAACAGAATGTCCCTTTTTGTAACTTGCTTCTGTGCGCTTTTCAGAGTCTAGGTCCATCTTCTCTGTATGTTCCCATTGGGTGACTGCTGTCTAATTCCATGTCAAAAATGGATAAATAAACCTGCATAAGGCAGCTTACAGAAAAAACCATGAAATCCAAATAACACAAGATTGACCTAAGACAGACAGCACTTTAGCTTTTGGAATGGCCCTACTTGTGCATGAGCAAACTCATTTGCATCTAAAGGCATGCGTTGGTTCTATTGCTACATTTACTCATGTGTAGGGCCAAAAAAAATTAAAAAGTCTGATAACCGCTGACTTAACCTAGATATAAATAAATAATGTTAATGCTTACAGAAGACAGAACAGTCTATAGCCTTATTGTGTAGAAGAATGTGTAAGTATTTTTTCCTTTTTGGTAAGGGCCCCAGCATACTTAATTTTAGGATGTACTTAACTGTTTTTTGCAGTGACTTTATCTGCTATATGCTGTAGAACTGTGGTGTTGTATTAGAAGTGGAGCTCAAAGTAGGGATTTTATCGTCTCTAAACACTTTGAAAATTGACTGTAATGTTCAAAATGGGAAAATAGATACTTTTAGCTTTCTTTGAAAGTACAAGGTTCTGTTGCTTCTCAGATTCTGTAAGAGACACAAAGAAGGAAATCTAGGCTGTTTGAACTATTATGAAGCCGTAAGTGTAATGAATGTATACTGTTTCAGTCTTTCAGTTTGCACTTTGACTAATCTCATTTCACACAACAGATACTGTATGTCAAGCCAAATTTTATCATATCTTAGAGCCCTCAGGACTTCTGTGACTTCAGCTACTGTAATCTTCTTTCTGTTCCTTATTCTTTGAGTTCTTGATTCTTGTTATGAATCAATCATGTTGCTCCTATGTTTATTATAGATTGAATAGTCTGAGGGGGTTATGTTCAGCAATGTACGCTATCCCTCTTAATTTTCTTAAATCAAACTTGCTTTGAGAATTATTTTGCTTACAAGTAGATGCTTTTTCTTTTATATTTGTTTGATTTAATCTCATTTATCAAAATGTAGTCATCGTTTCATAACCAATATAAAGAACAGTATGGCTTGTTTTGTTGTATAAAGCATTTTTCTTGACTTTTATGACAGATTCCTCTGGCTGTCCTCCTAATTGAAACTTTTTTTCACAGTTGCTCTGTAAATTGTAAGCAAAAATGTTGCTGAGAGCTGAGACAGTTTCTGCTGTAACAAACTGCATCTTTAAATTACATCATGTTTAAAATACAAGTAAATACATGAACCTATTCTAGGCTCTTTTGAATGAGTCTGCTGTTAGTATAAGCACTGGAACTTGCAACAGTAAAATATGAACCTCTTGGATTAGTAGTACTTGGACCTTGCTATGTGTTAGCACATGCCTGGATTCTTGCCCCTATGTGCTTGAGACTTTGTAATAACATTGGCAAGAAGCACAAAATAAGATTTAACATGAGGTTTCTATAATGGGCCTTTTGTGTTCCTAAAAAAAGGTGCCTTTTGTGTCTGAAAACGTACCAAATATGCACCTTGTAGGTAGAGCATAAAAACAATGTGAGGGATGGGAGGGATTACTGCAAAGGAAAGAAAGAAGAATAGTTTCTTCTGAACCTGAAATTTTCCAATAGAGATGCCACAGCTTTGTAAAGCAAAAAGGAGAAGACTAACTTACACGAGTGGAACAGCAAAACATAAAATATTAATTATTGGAAGCTTCATAGCTGTGACCATGAATAAATGGTAATTAATAAGGATACTGGGAAGCATCTGATGTAAAGGACAGGCTGACTTGCGCTATAATCAATATATAAGTAATTACATTGCTCTTTCTAATTCCCTTAGAAATGACTGAACTGTGAAAACAAAGGCTTTTTAAAATTTCTTGGAATATGCTATATTGTTGAAAGTAAATAGTGCCATGAAAAAGAGTAAGAGATCAGATACATGATACAGAACAGGAGATGGACAAAGACACAGATGCATTCCTCAGCATTGAAAACTTAACAAAAAACAGGCGTTGAAACACGGTAGTTGAGGAAATCAGTGCTATCTTGCTACCACCTTATACCATCATGCTGTAGACGCTGACTGTTATCCATGAAGTCAGGAGATGTTCTGCCAGGTCTCTGCTTCTGCAGTTCATCATTTTTCTCCTGCATAAGATATGAACCTCCTGTGGCTTTACAACAGCTAGGAAGCAAGTCTTGCACACACTCTACAAAACTCCTGCAACATGAAGTGCTAACATGGGGATAGCTGTGAAATTGTAGCTGACAACAGAAGCTCTGTGGTAGGAAAAGCTGTATCGTTAGTGCTCTGCAAACCTTTTCAAAGTGATGCACAAAGTAAGAGGGAAGCTATATTCGTAATTCTGAGGCCAGGTGCTCTTATTGAAATGGTAAAAAGCCAATATAAAGTTTTATGAAGTCCTGGTTATAACTCTACACATAAAGCTAAAGAGAAGATGCTTTTTCCTTTTGAATTTAAGCCCAATACATTGCTCTAAGAGATCAAAGCTGTTTGAGTTCACACTGTATGGATAATGCTTCTAATAGAAGAGATCTGTTGTGACATCAGGCAGCATTTGTTTGTGTAATGTGAACTGTGGCAGTAGTTGTCTGACAACGTCTTGGGTTTTTTGTGTTTTCTCATGTTCCAGTGGTTACAGGATGTGACTGTAGGCATGTGATGCAGATTTTGCCATCTCTGTCGCCAGCAGCAATGTTACACAATGCCTTTTTAAAAACATGTAATCTGTAGCATCAGCAGTGTTGCCATGGCATGTCAGTGCTGTCCTCCTGTGTGCGCTGCTATTGGCCTAAAGCATTGTAAAGAAGAAAACCCAAAATATGATTAGTGTTATTAATAAATTGGAATATTTCAAGTGTCAGCTTCTTTTGAAGGCTGGTCAATCTTTATTAATGAACTTGTCTCAAGATCAAATTTCCTTTGCTGGAGAGTTGTTCATTAAAAGTTCATGGATATGATCTTAGCTGCCCACAGCAAAACCAGGAGCACTCAGCCCCCATTCTGTGGGTGGCTCAGGCACCATGCAGTAGTCTGTCAGCCCATATAAAAGATCACAAATCCTAGCCCTGCCCTAAAAGACACTGATGGTCCATGTTCTACCTAGTTAATTCTGCTTTCTCTGTCCAAACCTGCCACACTGCATAAAGCCATAAGCTCCAAGAAATAACAATAGAAAAAGGGCTGTAGCTCTGCCTTTCTTGGTCTCTTCCCAAAAGGCACTGAAGTGAAAGTACCCGAAGAGCTGTCAAGCCTCTCTTGTTTAAGTTGTCTGGCTTTCAACACAGTAACAGATTTGTTATTCTAATGTTGTAAGTCCAAAATTACGATGTTTTTTCATTTAACAATAATGCATGCTGGGAGGAGGAAGAAGATCAGGTCTCCACACCTGCTGCTTTCATGTCTTGTTAGGAGACAGTCACTTCATGGACAACTTCATGCTGAGTACTTAAAATGAATAGCAACCAGCTGCTTGCATTTCTTTAGAAAAAGTCAAGCATAATAAATGCCTGTTCACTGTAAATTGATGTGAGAAGGAATGTGTGTTTCTTTAAGTGAGTTGTTGCTCTCTTATTTCGTTAGTTGTGGGGTGGTACTGTCTCGCTCTGCAGATAATTTATCTACTAGAAAATCTGATTAGGATTATGGCCATTTCCCATTATTTTCAGAGGTGTCTGACTTCGTCAGGAAGAGGGTCAGCAGGTAAATGAATCATTCTAGTGGTTTTACTGGCATTTCTTTCTTGCAATCATCTGGTAGCCCCGTGACACTACTGAGGGGGTTATGATGTGGTGTGATGCTTTCAACTGGGGTAGAGTTCATTTTCTTCACAGTGGCTAGTACATGGATATGTTTTGGATTCGTGCTGAATGCAGGGTTGATTATACATAGATTTTTGTTATTGCTGAGTAGGACTTAATCAGAGCCAAGACCTTTTCTGCTTTTCGTAGTGACATGCTGCAGACTGGGGATGTGTGGGAGGTTGGGGGCAGACACAGCCAGGACAGGTGAGACGAATTGACCAAAGGACTATTCCAGACCATAAGGGATCATGCTCAGTGTATAAAGTGGGGAGAAGAAGGAGCAATGGGGGGATGTTTGGAGTGATGGTGTTTGTCTTCCCAAGTCAGTGTTACATGTGACAGGACCCTGCTGTCCTAGGGATGGCTGAACACTTGCTTGCCCATTGGAAGCAGTGAATTAATTCCTTGATTTGCTTTGCTTGTGTGTGTGTGTTTTCATTTCCCTGTTAAACTTTATGTCAACCCATGAGTATTTTACTTTTTACCCTTCGGTTTCTCTCTCTGATCCTGCAGGTGGGGGAGTGAGTGAGCAGCTTTGTGGGGCTTGGTGGCCAGTGCGGTTAAATCGTGACAGGTGGGCAGCTTATGCATGGCAGACACTCATTTTGATGATGACAGAACAACCAGGAAAATGTTTGGCATGTCTCCATAAGAAATAGTATGTCTTATTCAAATGTTTGGATGTACCTAAGTTGTAGAATAAGCCATGTTGGAGAGGATGCACAAGGATCATTGAGTCCAGCTCCTGGCCCTGCAGAGAACTGTCATGTGCCTGAGAGCATTGTCCAAATGCTTCTGGAACTCTGTCAGGCTTGGTGCTGTGACCACTTTCCCAGGAAGCCTGTTCCAGTGCCCAACCACCCTCTGGGTGAAGAACCTTTTTCTAATATCCAACCTAAACCTCCCCTGACACAACTTCAGGCTACTCCCTCAGATCCTGTCACTGGTCACCAGGCAGAAATGGAATATATAGCTATAAATTAAGAGAAATCCCATCTTTTATAAGTTTTGATCTAGAATAGCTCTGTTACTTTGGAGTTTTTCTGTGAAAACAAGGTTAGATATGTGTATTGAATCCATGTGTTCTTGATGAAGACGTCCTAAAAAGGGGTCCAACAGCTGCAGAAAACTTATGCAGAAAAGAAGTGTTTTCTTTTGTATTGACTCTGCTCACAGATAGCATCAACTTGGCTGCTGGTTTGAGATACCAATGACTTCTGAGTATAAACAATTTTTAGGTGCATTGTGAGACTGTTCAAATTACAGTCTTACAAGTGAAGGAAAACATTCAGAAAATATTTCTGTAAGGAAATGTGATGTGCAATGCTGTTGACCTTCAGTCATGTAATTACAGTTGGTTTCATAGAAAAATTTTTGTGATACATGAGAACAACTCCTTTAAATAAGGTCTCAGCAGCCCTTCCGAGCCAAAAGCCAGGAGTAGTAAAGCAAAAACTTTTATTTTTAGTCAAGATATTTAGTCAGGAAGAGAAATATAGACAGAAAACTCTTCTGAATCAGAATATGATTAAAGAGATAACGAAATACTCTTTTTGGAACATACTCTTTGGTTTGTATTATATTTCAATGGGCTGTCCATCCAGGAAGGAGAAGGAGCACACTCTCATGGGGCCTTCTGCACCTCTCTAGAGAGCTTGTGGGAGGACTGGGGTAATTCATAATAATTATTCCTCCTGAGATTAAACATAAAAGTGGCTTCCAACTATTAATTAAGAAATCCAAAGAGAATTCATAGATTTGCAAAAATAATGGACTTAATTACAGGATTTTAATTGTAACATGTAGTAGGATTTTTTCAAAATTTATTCTAAGTTGTCAGTTGAGTAACACTTCAGAAAAGTCTGCTGCAGTGACAGCAGGCACTGAATTTGCTGCAGCAAGGAAATCTATTCTGAATTGCTATAGAGGTTTGCTCTTGGTGTTGCCCGTGGGAGTAGCTGTGGGCATTTACAATGCAAATGAGAAAGGACATCTTTCACTTTAGTCTTAGTAGACATAGGCAGCTTTCAAATTGGAAGACTGAAAAAAACCCGTAATAGTCTATACATTGTAGTCCAAGACTGTATATTCTCACTGGTCTGCTCATTACTGATTTTTTTTTTTCCAGTAAAATTGAACATAGAGTTATTTAATCTAAAGCCACTACCTTACATTTATTGAAGGAACACTTGTTTGTTTCTGTTAATCTTTCTGGAACATCCATCGGTCTGATTTTTAAAAAGAATCTACCTCTGCAGTTGGGAATGTAATTTGATTCGTCTCTTATTTTATTTCTCATTGACTATGTAATAGCTGTTTGGCTCTTCAAAAAAATTTTGATAACTATAAAATGCAAAAAAAGGAGGGAAAAATATAGACATGATAGGCTTGAAATGCACGTCATATCTCTATAATCTCAACAAAAGTGGGAAATCGTCTCTGGTTTTGAGAACTTCAGTGCCAATTATGGAAGTGAGCTTTATAACAATTTAGCTAAATCACAAATCAGTTTTGAGACAGGATAAGCAGCATTTCAGAAGTACGTCTTCTAAAGTGATTATGTATTGGCAAAGTAGTGACTGCACAGAAAAGGTGAGAACTGCATCATTTGCGGAGGACATGAGGATGGAGCAGAGATTTTATGAGAACCTGGCTACAAGGAGAAGCTCTGGCAGAATGGAAAGAAGAGCTTATTTGTACCGAAATTTTCCCTTTAGATCTTCAGGACATTCTCAGGTCAATATTGGGGTTGAAGAACTGTGACTTTTATTAAGACTCACCAAAAATAGATCTCAGGAGGATTTTGAATGAGAGTGCATGTGTGGGGGAGGGGGATGGCATATTGGAGTGTGAAGGCTTTTTTCTTTTTTTTTTAGCAGAGTGGGCAGCATGGAGGGAGTGTGAAAAAGTAGCAGGAGAAGGAGACAAATAGGCGTTTCTGACTAAGTTGTTGTGACAGGAGGCAAGGTCCAAGGGATAATTTAGGATGGTAAACTTTTAAGACCAAGCCTGATCTGATATGGTAATGTGGAAAAAAGTACTGTAGAGGTTTGAAGGAAGGATGTGATTTGAATAAAGAGAGACACTGAACAGATGTTTATTAGAGTTTCCAGAAAGCTGTGAGTACTGAGATGAAGTGTTAATGTTTTGAGTGTGGATGAATGCTAAAAGCCATTGGACAAAGAAAACTTAGCTATCCTTTATGCTGATAAAACTCTAGTGAAAGAGATGTGAACAAAAGTGTGAGGCTTTGTTGCGCTGCAAAATTAAATAATGGTGACAACAGAGGGTTTGTCAAAAGGAATGGAAAAATGCAGAACGAGATGATGTGAGAAGAAAAAGAGGTGTATTTCATCCATACTAAGCTTTGGCTTGCTGCCGCTCATCCAGGACGTGCTAGTTGACAAAGGATAGACCAGATAAACTAATAGGTGCAAAGACATAAAAATCTAAGGAGTAAAGCAGATGGGAGACTGTTAAATAAGAACACAAGAGGTGAGAAACAGCAGACTTGCAAGTTCTTAGGACAGAGACAGCAAAAACTGAATTTCAAATATTTTACTGCCCAGTAGCCATTGTTACCTACCTATTTTCACATCACAGTCCAGGCTGTTTTTTCCTTGCCTTGTGTTATATGTGGTATTGTGAATCCTTAACTCTCATGACAGGAGACATGAATATGTTTTGTGTTGTATTAAGATAAATACTTTGCTTGAAATGCAATTTGATGAAACAAATTAAAACAGCTGTTAAAACACTGAAGACCTGAAAAAAATGTACTTTGCTTTATAAAAATCTCTAGGTAAATTCAGGCCCCGTGGCTCATATTTCTGTATGGTAATGGAAAAATGTCCTCCAACTTAGTTTTTGCTAGGTCAGTACTTTCTTTCCATGGAGCAATATCCAGGCTATCCTGACCTTCTGATCCACTGGAGTTGCACAGAGGTCCTGTTTAGCGGTCTGGTTCTTCCTGTGGTATCTGCACCAGAACTGCATAGTCTTGGCTTCTTGTGCTACTTGTGACCAGGTACGGGGGGATGTGTACATGCTGTCAGTGGCCCTGCTTTGGACCTGCTGGTATTTAACTGTAGGTTCTTTTTAAGGAGATCAGCTCAAGATAGGGGCAGGAAGAAGAGTACCGTTGATATCTGGATCTTCCCTTTCTGCGCGTAAAGGATCCTGTCTATCAAGAGAGGTATTTGTATCAGAATCTATATCACAAATGTCAGCCAAGTGATTTGTTTCAGTCTCAAACTTTCAAGCAGCTCAGAAGTACATCTAAAGCTCGGAACAGAGGATGATATAACAGTGGTATTTAACACAGCCCTGTATCAATGATTACATAGCACTTTCTAGAAGCAGAGCTGGCTGTACCTTGCCCAGAAGATTTGGCTTCAATTTAAAAAAAACTGAAGGTTTCCTGGAAGAAAAATGATGTGTGAAGATGGAAGAACCTGAGCACACTCCAACTAAGGCAATTATGAATTTAGATAATGTTATGATTTCCTTTTTTTCCTTATACCTAATTATTTCTGTTCCACAATTCAGATTTTACATACTCTTTTTCCACTCAATTTTGTTGCTAAAGATCTACAAAGTTAAAAACAGTCTACCTTTTTAACTGCTTTCCTCAGTGCGGCACTTCTGCCGTTTAATTTAAATACAAAAACTGTATACTTATGTTATTGCGTTTCTTGACATAAAGCGGATGCAATTTTAAATACGGCTTAAATTGAAAGGAACTGAAGGCACTTTAAACATATCTACCTCCGTTTTCTGCAGAAACAACAAGCCTACCAAAGGCTTTTAGCAAGCCTCAAGCAGTGCTTGTTATGAGATTATGTACCATAATAGCCTATTAAAAAACATTTAAAAATAGTGTTAGTAAACCATTAAATCTTATTAGACATTTTAATTTTGACTTTTGTATATATGGGCTTTTAAAGTGGACTTAGAGACTGACAAAAAGTTTGCAAGGCAGTGTAAAGATTTGGTGCTGCCCTGATAATCCTGAGCCATAGTGACACTTGCAGTTGGATAAGGTCCAGGAAAGGCCTGCAGCTGTGTCCTGTGTAAATGACGGCTGTAACAATTCCCATGGCTGTTCATTGTTGGACACTGCTTGGAGAGCAATGATGAGCCTGTGCCTTTTGCTTCATACTCCTGTGAAATCACTGAAAATTTGACATCCTTAGTAACAGCTCTGTACGTGTAATTCACTCATATATACTGTATCTTATTTGTAAGAATTACTGGTGGAAAAGAGAAATCTACAACATCTGTTCTCCACGAGTCTGGTTACAAGATGCTTTGTCAAATGGCATCTGAGAGAGTGCTGTGGTACAGACACATCAGCTTTTGAATTTGGTAGAGATGACTGGCATGCTGCAGAATAGCCACTCAACAGATAGTAAGTGTAAACAACTTCTGTCCCTAACAAGGTGGGGGATGACTTTAAATCACTGAACTGAATGTAACAAAAAAAATTATCAGTTATCCAGTCTGACTTAATATTTCATAATAGCACAGTTTGCATTTTTGGGCAGAATTTCTGCATCTTAATTTTTTTTGTACTTTCTTTTTGTGCTTGTTCCTATGGTTTTGGTTAGGTGCTTAGAAGACTTAAAACAATTTTTTTTTTTAATTTTTTAAATTTTTTTGTTTGTTTGTTTATTTTGCCAGCAAGGGAAATGGATAAGTCTTTGAGGAGATTTGAATTACCGGTGTAAATGTCTGACAACAGACAAGAGGGGAGACTATTCTTCCATCTGCTTGATGAATGTCCTTCCTCTTATGTTTGATTTTAATTTGGGATTTTTTGCATGATTACATTTACCACAGTCAATAGTTTGTTTATATAACCACTGCTGTCAATTTTAGAGGGCTAGTGTTTTTCATTTGTACATAAGTGCTTGAATGAAATGTAAAGCTTTGGAAACTCAGGTACAGGTCTCCTACACTTCTAGAAATCCACTGTCATTTTGTTATGAAAAGGCAGTGAGAAATCTTAGAGGAGTATTAAGCCAGTTGTGGGAGACCACATCTGTATGCATTAGGACAGCTGGGAACAGGAGATGTGAATTTTTGTTAGAGATCCTGTGTACTTTTCTTTTTGAGACTTGACCCTATACAGCCCCTGTACAAAAATGCGTTAAAAGCCAGAAGTTGTCAGTCAATTCTACTTAAAGTCCCTTGAAAAACTGGAACATGTATTTTTAGAATAAATCCCCAACTTTTTCCTTGTGTGGAAAATACTTCCAAATAGTACTTCAATTTCCCTACATCTGTATAGGTTTTTTTCTGAAATATTGAATCATGAGTACCTGGGACAAAAATCAAGCACCTGGCAGTGGTAGGTGCTTAATTTATCTACATTTCTTAAAAATGACATTCTGGTATGAAGAAAAAAACTTGGAAATGGAGAAATTTTTCCTGTCTGGAACACCAGCTCCCTCAGGCACAGCAGAACAGCTGTTGTGAGACTCTGCTGGAGGTGCTGAGTGGGCTCTGGTGCCATGCAGTAACCTATAAGAAGTGAAACATGTTGTGAATAAAAATAAACATAAATGTCAATGATGATGAATTATGATTTGTTTACAGACCACATGGGAATGTTTATATATATTTTAATACATATATGTAAAAAACCACTTGCATATGGAGAGGTATGTTCAATGCAGAAGGGAATATGAAGAACAATCCAGAACTGTACAAAGACCTTTACGTTATTGTGGGGATTCAGAAGTCACCACGGAGGATTGTTTTGGTTGGCACGGGGCCTTGGGAGAGCCGGGCAGGTCGCTTCTGGCAGGAGGTGAGACAAAGAGCAGGAGGCGAAACAAAGAGCAGGAGGTAGGACAAAGAGTAGGATAGTTAACGAGAGATTAGGAGAAGAGATAGTGATCTGTGGCCGTTGGAGAGGCAAAAAAGATATAACCCTAGAAACCGAAGTTTGGAGCTGCTGGACTGTTAGTTTGTAACAGTATATAAAGATGTGACTTCTACAATAAAATTCGGCTTTGCATGCACCCGGCGAAGTCTGTGTTTCAATCACCGACGGGTTATTAATAAGGAAATATGATTGAGAACTATAAAGTGTTTAGATTATCCAGTTAAAGGAAGAAGTCATAGAATCACAAGATGGTTTGATTGGAAGGGACCTTCAAAGATACTCTAGTCTAACACCCTTGCAATAAGCAAGGAAACTTTCTGCTAGACCATATTGCTCTAAGCCACATCCAACTTGACCTTGACAGCTTCCAAGAATGGGCCATGCACAGTTTTACTGGGCAACCACCACCTTCATAAAGAATTTCTTCCTTATATCTCCTCTCTTTCTGTTTAAAATTGGTGCCCTTGTTCTATCACTACTGACCCAGGTAAAGAGTCTTGTTCCATCTTTATTACATGCCCTCTAATTATTCAAGTTCTGTAATAACATCTTGCTAGTGTCTTCTCCAGGCTGAACCATCCCCACTCTCTCAATCTGTTTTCATAAGAGAAGCACTCCAGCCCTCTGACCATTTTTGTGACCCTCCTCTGGACTCTACTAGGTCCATGTCTTTCTTGTGGTTCTTAAAGCTGGATGCAGTATTCCATGTGGACTCTCATGAGAGCAGAGACGAGGGGAAGAATCACCTCCCTCAAACTTTGGCCATGCTTGTTTCTATGCAGCCCAGGACACAATTGAATTTCTGGGCTATGAGTGCGCATTGCTGGCTTATGTCCAATCTATCATCCACTGGTATCCCCAAACCTTCTCCACAAGGCCTCTTCCACGTTATTCATCACTTAGTCTGTACTTATGCAGGGTCTTGCACTTGGCCTTGTTGAACTTCATGAATTTCACACTGGTCCACTTCTAAAGTCTGTCAAGATCCCTCTGGACACCATCTCTTCACTCAAACGTATTAATTGCATCCTTCAGCTTGATGTCCTCCACAAATTTGCTGAGGATGTACTCAATAGCCTGATGTGAGTAATGAAGATAGTCAATAGTATTGGTCCTGATACAGACTCCTGAGGAACACCTCTTGTCACTGTTCTCTATTTGGACATTGGGCCAATGACCCCAATTGGGGTGTGACCATCCAGTCAATTCCTCATACTCTATCAAATAGTCCAACCATCAAACCCCTATGCCTCTAATTTAGAGACAAGGATACTTTGTGGGACAATGTCAAAGGCTTTATAGAAGTTAAGGTAGATGATGTGGTATCAGTTGTTCTTATCTTTTCCAGCAGTGCACTCACTCCAGTAGCTGGAGTGAATTTCTTTGTTAATAACCAGTAACTCATTAGTTGGAAACAATAATAATATAGTAGTGAGAACTGCAGACATTAATATAATACGAGTAAGACCAAAAGCCAGTCTAAATTTTAGTAGGCTATCTTTGATACAAATAACACTAAGAGTATAAAGTTTGTAAATTGGTATTTCAAAGAGAAATTGTGCTCTATGAAGTTTTATGGTGGCTTCTCTTTGTTATTTGGGAAGTAGCAAAAGTGATCTGCCTTGCAGATTCCCTGTCTTATAGGCACAGATCTTAAGAGAGCAATTTTAAATCCCAAAGATATTGATCATATTTTCAACTGCTGGAAACTGACATGGCTCTGCCTTCAGTGAAATGATGTTCAATTAGAACAGTAAAAAATTTACCCTTTAGACTAGAGTAACATTTAGCACACCTGCTTCATTGCACTTTTGGGACAAAGGCCTTTATTTACAGTTACAGATTGTAACCAGGAGAATGAATGGAATGATAATGCTTTATTTATTCTTAGTTACTTATCCTAGTCATTTTCCATGAAATAACTCATCTATGGAGACACAGAAAGTAGTGCAAAGTAGTGTTGAATGAAATAAGTGAAACATGAGATGTTTTGGCAGCAGATCAAATCAGTTTTCAGATGTGGTGAGGAATGAATGCTTTAGTATGTTTCTCTACGTACTACAGCTTCTTTTAAGTTTTAGTGAGTAATAAATACAGATATAGTACTTGCTGAAAAATTTTCAATTCATAGGATTTTTTTTTTGTTAAAATGCTTTTTGAATAGATAGGAAAGACTGATTGTGCAAACTGGTAAAAGTGACTTAAAGTTATAGGTAAGTCTGCCTGGAATTATACCTTAGAGTCTTAATAGTTTCCAAGCTCTCATCTCGTCATACATGTTCGTTTCAGTTATTGAAAGAGAGAAGGTTTTCATAAGATGAACTTTTTTCTCTGAAAACATAATTTTTTTTTTTCTGAAATGGTAGCCTATTCCATCTCTTTGGACTCTGTTTTAGAAAGGTGTTTTATTTAGAGACACTAACAGGTGTTCTTAAAGTATGGTTGTACTTCTTCTTAGCTCCTCAATGATGTTTGCTTTGTCTACAACTGCAATGAGAAATTACTGAAAATAAAATGGAAAATAACCTTAGGTGGTAAATATAAACTTGTTATTCTGAATACATGTTAAATATTCTCTGATACATGGTGTAAATCTTGACCTCTGCTGTAGAGACTTTACTTACAGGGGAAAAGATAAATGAGGAAAGAAAGAGCTTACACAAAAATGGGAGAGTCTGTTTGAAAAGTAAACAGATATCTGGATCTTTTATCCAGGTTTCTAGGATGTTGTGCTGATATTAATCTGAATAATGGATTTTTGAATCAAAACTAGCCATTCTGTAGCCTGATGTGTATATGTCACTATTTTAGCAAGGCAGGTTTATTATTCATGCACTACATACATTTGATCTGGATAAACCCAAGGTTTTAAAGGATGAAAAGTCAGTAGAAAAGAAGTGAAAAGGTATCAGCTATCCTGACAGTGTGAGTTTCAGTAACAGAACATTTAAACTCCAAAAAAATAAGAAAAAATGAGTAGGATTTGGAGCTGGACTGGAAAATATCTTGTCATGGGTTAGGCAAAGTAAACTTAGTGCAGATCTAGACGCTGGGGTGGGTTTATTTAAGAACAGATGAGCTGAGAGATTTTGCCCTGCTTGACTAGCTTTCACATGAGCTTCCTTACTTGTACACAGTGCTGCATTCTCTAGGTCTCGCCTTCCATTCCTGGCAAAGAAATTGCTGTTGTTCCAGGGAGACTGGGCAGAAGGTTGTGGTTGCTGCTGTGGGGATGCTCACAGTTTCACAGTTGCAGTCCCTGGTATTAAAGACCACCATCCCTGTGTACCACTGGCATTTGTCTCCAGGCCTCCTTCATCTCCAGGTTTTTCCCCAGCATGGATCAGTTTCTTTGTGTCTCCTAGCTCTCCTTTTGTTTTCTAGACAATCTGTTTTTGGGAACCCTTCCATTTTGCCTCTTTACAGAACCTCAGGTCCCTGGTTGTTCTTGTCTAGACAGTCTATGTGCAGAAGCACAATCCATGATGAGCTTTCTAATCTGGGGTTATGTCTCATCTCTTCTTATGAGTTGGTGAATTCAGAATGTGCTGCTTTTATGTAGATATTATCAAATATGCAATCAGCCCATACTGGTTGCAAGGAGCAAACAGGCTTTCGCTTGAGAGTTTAGAAATTGTATTTTGGATGTTCACTTCCTCTTTACACACTACCACCCCCATCCCCTCTCTCCAGTTATGCGCCCTTGTGTTTGCATTCACAGCTTAAGCTGCGTATTTCCTATAATTGTGGAAAATTGAGTCTTGTCATGGACTGTGAGTTCAAAACTGCCTGTTTGGTTTTGTCTTGAGACCAGGGCTGAAATGGAGACAGTGCGTGATTACCTGATTTTGAATATGCAAATATCCACTGCTCTTTAGTCAAGGGAACAAGACTTGTGACAGGCCATTACTCATTCATGTAATTATCTTTCTAAACTATAGGTACAGAACCTTATTTTAGAGCTGGTTTCAGCAGCATTAAGTTTACTGTAGTTTCTCAAGTGCACAAAATTGTTTTCTAAATTAAGCTATTTTTGCATCTCCTTGAAAGTAAAAACATAGATTTCAGATAAACATGCAATTAACTGCAAGTGAGGTGAGCTTGTTAATTTTTAGCAGAATGGTTCTTCTTGTTAGGCATCAGCTATACTGCAGGTCAATGTAAAAGTCTGGCTGAAGTTTAAGGGACTTCAAGCAGAGCTGGTTACATTTTTGCTTTGAAGCCAGATTTATTGGTACAAAGTACTATAAATTTTTTTCTTAAAATATCAGGTTTTACTTTCAAACATCTTGAGGTTGATATTCAACAGCTGTGAATTTCCAGGTAATTAGCATAACTCTCTCAGCAGGAAAGTTGTCCTTCCTGACAAAGATGTCGCTGTCAGTGATATTTTCTCTTTGACTCACATCTGCTGCAACTGCTGTGTTTTTATTCTGACAGGTCAAACAGGTGGACATCAAACAAAAGCTATATCTCCTAAGGTGGTATCAGATGTGATTCTAGGAGCAAGTAAAATTGCTAGCATTTCCTTGCTTGTTTAATTTCTTTTTCTTGGTATTGTGTGCAGAACCCAGAGGGCCACATTCTCCAGACATAGCATCTTTATGAACATTATGGCTTCAGAAGCATTTTTTCATTACACATAGAATTTATTCAAGGCCCATGAAAGAGTTAGGAAAATACATACTCCTTTCCTTTGTGAATTAACAGTATAATTTGAAATGTTGACCACTTGTACAGAAAGCACAGAATTTCCTGCTATCCTGTTATGATTCAGAGTTGACAGTCTGGATTCTGATTGACATTCCCCATGTGAATTGATCTGGGAAGATGGTGATCAAATTTCCATGATTTCCTTGCAAAGATCTCCCGTTAGAGTCCTCATGAGGGTAGGTTTGGTGATGAGCACCTAAAGAAATACACTCGGTCTGTCAGACTGTTAGGATATGATAATTTTAATTAAAGCCAGTGAAGAAGGCATCTAAATGTCAAAGGTCCTACATCCTCCAGAAGCTATTTCTGTCTTGGGTTGTCTGAAAAATGGGGCACTAATAAATGCTGTAAAATTATCATCAGTACTCTGGCTGCAGGTGGAAGAGAGCAACAGGAGTTTATAAGAACCTTGAGGTAAAATTAGGATGCTAAATTGGTAGGTGGTAGCAGTAGACTACATTAGAGAAGTTTAAAAATTCCACATTACTGAAATAATTTCCATTTCACTTTCCTTACATTTGGGAAAGTCTATTTCAATAATGGATTTTTTTTGTTTAATTTTAAAATTAACCTAAATGTCTATGTAAGGCTTTCAGTTGCAATTGTGACCACTTGAGCAATTAGAGAATTAGAAACCGAAGGAAAGCTTTGTGATCAAACCAAGACATTCTAAGTGCTTCTTGAAGACGGAGTAGCTTCTTAGGCACATATATAATTAGGAAGGTTTTTTTAATGCTTGAGGGAAAATAGTATTTGTAGTAATGACAGTAGTTATTTAGAATATTCTAATCAGTTCTGCAGTTGTTTTTTGAGGATGCAAGTACATACTTCTTTCCTCTGCCAAAAAAAAAAAGAAAATCACCAAAACCCACAGCAAAACCCAAGCCTCACAGTAAAAATGTACTGTATATACTCTGAAGATAAGATTGAAACCAAATAATTTTGGATATTTTTCTCCTAAAAATAAGACTGCTGTTTCCTAGAACACATAGTAGTTGAAAGTGTAGCTATTGATCATGTTTCATTCTTTTTAATGCCAGTATCTAGCTGCCTAATTCAGTATCTGAATGAGAAGTAAGCCTTGAATTTAACCTTCTAATCTTAATATATTGGGTCATTAGTCCCCCTGAGTCTCTACATTGGGTTACTTTTGCCCTTTTTGAGTGTATTTCTTTGAAAACTTTCTTTTTACTGTCTTCATGTCTGTTGGAATGATACTGCCTGGTATAACCCCTTGTGGCTGGAGATGTGTGACGATCCTCCATTTTCAAGCTGTGATGTCTGTTAGCTGGTTGGGCCTTCCCCGTTTCCTGCCCCGAACCCGACCAAAATCAGTGTATATGAAGTAAAATGTGTTAGTCTTTTTACACTGTAAGAATGCTACGGAATCACAGTCACGGAATGCTTGAGGTTGGAAGGGACCTCTGGAAGTTATCTTGTCCAGTGCCCCTTCTCGAGCACAGTCATCCAGAGCCCTTTGCTCAGGATGATGTTCAGACAATTTTGAGTATCTCCAGGGATGGAGAGTCCACAACCTCCCTGGGCAACCTGTGCCAGTGCTCAGTCCTCCTCACAATGAGAAAGTGGTTTTTGATGTTCAATTTGTGTTTGTTCAATTTGTTTCAGTTTGTGCCCATTGCCTCTGGTCCTGTCACAGGGCACCACTGAAACCCTGGTTCTCTCCTCTACGCACTCTATTTTCGGGGATATCTATACATCAATAAGAGGATCTCTCAGCCTTTTCTCATATGAAAAATGCTTCATCATTTTCATAGTCCTTCACAAGAGTCTCTCCAGTGTATGCCTATCTCTTCTCTACTGGGGAACACAAAACCGGACACAGCACTTCAAGAGTGGTCTCTGCTGAGCAGAGGGAAAGGGTCACATGGTCACCTCCCTTGACTTGCTGGCAGCACTCCTGCTATTGCAGCCCAGGACAATGTTAATCTTTCCTGCCACAAATACACATTGCAGGCTTGTTTTCCACTTGATTAGTCTTCCTTTACTTGTATGCTACGTTTTTTGTTACTCTTTTCCCTGTGTCTTGGTTGGGGAAACAGATTATTGTCAACAATTGTTTCAGCCTTACTGGCATGGTCTTTGGCAGCCAGTGTTTTCCTTCAGGAGGCTACCAAGGTGCAAAATCCCTCTCAATCCAGTTCTTCTAGGCTTGAGAATACTAACATATTGCTTTGATTCAAAATAAGAATGTTCCCTTGTAAATAAGACTTGTGTAAGACAAATCAGTATATTTATTTGTCTTTACCCTTGTGGTTTTTGTAGGAACATTTTTGATTTGGTTGGTTGTTTTTGTGGGGTTTTTTTTGGTTGGTTTGTGTTTTTTTTTGGTTTGTTATTGTGGTATTTTTTGTTGTTGTTGCTGGTTTTTTTCCCTCTGGAAGTTTCAGATCCTTCTGGTTCTGTTTCTTGGCTTTGTGGATAATAGTATCAATCAACTCCGATTACTGGAAAAATAATTTTAAAATATGTATTTATTGTTCTTCAAGGAGAACTGTTATAGAGCTATGGCTATTTCCAGGATATTGTTAATAGGAGTAGAGGTTATTTATTGCCATTAACACTAACTGTAGGTAGATGAACTACATGAAGTCTGCAATTTTGCAAACCTTCTCTTGGGAGGTTGGCAGAAATATTGAAAATCAATTCCTTTTTACTGTCTCTTTAAAAATCACAGTTTGTAATTCATCCTTGTTTTCCAGCTAAGAGAAAAACTTTTTGTTGTGGAGATATCTCATACAAGTAGACACTGTATCTACCTCATCCACATATCTTTATTGAGTGCTTAATATGAACTCTTCTGTCTGTGCTTCAAAATTGCTGTGGGTTTAATTCCTCTAGTGTAAAGAAGTTCTTAAACAGTTACAGATTCACAGTTTAAATTTTACTTGTATGTCTAACTCAGGGAGAATAAGTGAAACATGCCAGACAAAGGAACTGGTGCAGCTGTGGGCAAAATATCTGGCTGTCCATAACTGGGAACATCTGACATCTCTCACTCATCGCAATGGACAGTAAAAACAGCCAGTTCTACATTTAAATGTTTGAGATTTTGCTTATTCCTTTCACTTTCCCTGCACTGTGCTGAAGATGTTGGAATTCATTCAGTTCACCCTTTTGTCCAAGTCTGGATTTTCAGATGGATGATCACATTATTAATTTACTCATCTTTGTCGTTAGGGAAGAGCTGAATGGGAAGGACTGTGGATTCCATATTTCTGAATTTTTAAAGGTCGTTCTGATGTATATCTAATTAAACTTTCCAGATACTTGCAGGTAAAAATGTGATCTTCCTATTAACATGACAAAAAGCAGCACTGCTGCACTTTCAAAGTTATTGTTCTGTGACTTAACTGAAGATAAGAAATTTTGAATCGTATTCAACTCTAACAGCGTTTTGCTAGTGCATTTTGGTTCTACTTCTAATTGCAGAATGGTTGAGGTTGGAAGGAGCCCCTGGAGGTTATCTAATCCAACTGCCTGCTCAAGCAGGGCTATATAGATTCAGTTGCCCCGGACTATATTCAGATGGCTTTTGAATATCTCCAAAAAGGGGGACTCCACAACCTCCTTGGGCAACCTGTGCCAGTGCTCAGTCACTCTTACAGTGAAAAAGGACTTCCTGATGTTCATTTGGAGGCTTCTCTGTTTCAGCTGATGTCCTTTGCTGCTTGTTCTGTTACTTGAGCACTGCAGAAAAGAGCCTCACTCTATGCCCTTTGCCACCTCTCTTCCTGTAGATCTATACACAAATAAAATAAACCAGGAACCTTCTCTAGACTAAATAGTGCACGTCTCTCAGACTTTCCTCATGATCCCATCCCTTCATCATTTTCTTGGCTTCTTACAGGAATGGATTCAGTATGACCATGTGTCTCTTGCACTGAAGAACTCGGAACTGAACTCAGCCCAAGTTTGGGCTTATTAGCAGTAGCAGCACTCTCCTGACACAGCCCAAGACACCGTCAGCCTTTTTTGCAGCAAGGGCACATTGCTGGCATATGTCCAACTTGGTGTCCACCAGGACCTTCAGGTCCTTTTCTGCTGAGCTGCTTTCCAGCTGGTCAGTTGTCAATACTGGGGAACTGGGGTTGTTCTCCCCAGCTGCAAGACTTGGCACTTCTTTTTGTGAAATTCAGGAGGTTCCTGTCAGCCTATTTTTCCAGCAGCCTAATTTTCCAGCTTGTTGAGGTCCCTCTGAATTGCTGCACAAATTTCTTATGCAGTGCAGCAAACTATCTATTCTGCCCAGTTTTGTTTAATCAGTCAGAGTCACCTTCTGGTGTGCTTCCATTTTATTCAGTGTGTGAAATTCTAAGCCTCTTAAATGAAGGACCTGTCCTGCTTATATCAGTTGGAAGACATAATCTGTAACAAAATATGTATTTTACTTTCTTGTACTAATATTAAAGTTAACACTTGCTTTATTTTTTGCTGTAGACTAAAGAACTATAATTATGAAGAAAAACAATATTATGAAAAGCTTTTATCAAATGAACCCCATTGACAGATATTGATTTAACATAAGGCATTTATAATTCCGAATGTCATTAAGAAGATGTCTGTCTTCAAAGAAGGGAGAAAAAATTATAAAAGATTAAAACCTATAAAAAACCCCACGATTTTCTTGTCAGCAGTATTAAATAATGTAAGTTACCAAATAAGTAGTCATGTTTGACAGTCACTTCTGTTACTGTTGTCATAATATGACTTCCCAAATTTGGAAAGAAATGTACTCTTCAGTGATTTAAAGCATGTAGTGTTGTTCCCTGAAAAAAGAAATGTATTTATTGGCAACTGTGGATATCAGGAACTGCTGGTCTACAATAATGACAGTTTGCTTTAGTCTTCACTATATTCACACTGAAAAGCCTGTTCTTCCACGCAGGAAGCAGATGCCCGTTTTTGCACACTTCTCTCTCCATGAAAAAATATGAAGACATCTTCAGGCAGAAGGTCAGAAGACTTAGCCATCTCTCTCCCAGTGAATCAAGAAAAGATTTGGAAAAAAATGTTGTAGATGAACATAACTTGAGACAAAACTGATGATCTTTTAATGTGTACACAAGAGGAAAAAAAACATAGTGCATTTGGTCTAAAACACTATAAGTAATGTCTTCCAGTCTACTTGAAAATTGTTTCAAAAGAAAAGCCTAACATTATGTTTATGAAATCATTGTCCCTGAAATGAACATGTCACCTTTGTCTTGTAAGATTCAACTTTTGGGAGGTTGCTGATCCCATGGCTGACAGTGATAGAGAGGGAAGAAAACTGTGACACTTGTTGTAGATGTCCCTTGAAGTGTGTTGGCTGTTGTGATGATGTTCAGAACATGGTATTCAGATTTTTAGTTCCTCTTGACTTTTCTTGTCTGCAAAAGAAAAAATGCACAGAGAACAATGGTACTGTAGAAAAAAACAAACCCAAAACATCAGATTCAAGAGTCTTAATACATAATTCTGTAAGAATGATATTTTCAATTTATGATGATTTGTAGGATAAACAGAATCTTAATAGACTCAGACAGGATATACATTGCTGAACAACTCTTGGGTTTAAAGCTGACAATACTTCAAAAATTAATAATAGGATTAGTACTCCTGATCTAAAAACAGTTAATAAAGATACCCTGAGAATCAACACTGTTCCCTTCGTCATTGTGTAATGAAGATTTCACTTGCTGCAAAAAATAGCTTTGGGTTATCTATATTTGTAACCAATTTTTCTTGTTCTGATCCTTGAAGTAGCACATACCTAGAACGCTTAACCTGTGTGGAAAGCAAAGCTGAATTTTTTTTTCAGGATTAAAGCAAAACAACCTAAATACCAAAATTTCTTTGGGTATCAGGAAGCTATTGCGATATTGTCAGGCAGCCTAACACAGGAGCATGCCGAGGATGTAATGCCTGTATTAAGAACGTGGATATGTATCTAACATAAATGTGTGCTGCTCCTTGCTCTGCAGCCCTCCCCACTGCTTTATGGCCTGGTTTCTGCACGGAGGAGTCAGATACATGGAAGGGGTCACAGTGCACTAAAATGTATCCAACTTTACACAGAGAGTTTGAAACTTTCCATGGAATGACTGCCCTGTGGATAGACCTAGAGCCCAAGTGAGGTCATTGAACTTTAATGTAGTACCCTTGAACAGGATCCTTTCACTGCAATTTTCTGACAACTTGCATTGCGCCTCTGGTATTTATGCATGAGAAAGGTGCCCAAAAGCAAAATTTTTGTTTTGTATGCTTGCTCTGCTTCTGTGTAAGCACAGAGTACATGACTGGGTGTATGTGTGTGTGTACATATACTCCCAAGACCTGGTGTTTCAAAACACATTTGTCTGAATTCCAAGCATTTAAGGAAAATAACGTAGATATGAGACATGAAAAAATGTTTTGCTGAGTAGCCATATTAGAGAAATGCAAAAGCAGTAAGCTTCTAATTCCTAAATAACAGGGCTGCCTGTAGACAAAGGAAAACAAGAAATAGCAGCTCTGCTGAAGTCAGGCAATGTCAGATTATAGTGATGTGAGATCAGCAGGTGCCAGGATTCTGCTGTTAATCATAACTGTAACTTCTGTTTCCAATAGAATATAAAAATTTACAAGCTTTCTTAAATAGTACTTCTTACTGGTGTGACATGAGTAAGTGCTTTCATGGCGGAATAAGGTGATGTGTCCTGGTTGTTTTTTGAAACATCTTCGCAAGAAGGTGGGTTGCTTGGTTCACAGCTCTCTAACTGATTTGGTCTGCAGTCTGTAATACTCTATCTTTTGCGTTTTGGAGATTCAAGTTTGACCATATTTTATTCTAATGTAAATTTCAAACTCTGCCTTTAGTGGAGATCACTGCTGGTAGTGTGGAGTGATGTTACTTTTGGGCTGTGAAAGTTTCAGCAGAAGTATTTAACTGTTTTGCTTAGTAGAAATCTAACGGATATCTGTGGGTTCAAAATGTTAGTGTTCTTGAAAAAAATATATTGCACATTTCACTTTAAAATGTCTTCTGGAGATAAGATGCAAGCAAAGGTTTTTTTGGTTTAACCAGCTTAAGTAAATGAGGTGCAATTGCTCACTTAGGTCCATGGACCCATCAAAATATAGTGAAGGAATAAATTCTTCCTGTTATATTTGTGAAGAGGTATTTTTTTCTATGAGTTAAGACATTTCAGAAAACTTGACTGCTGATATACAGAGATTTGTATTCCTTTTTTTCTGGTTGTTTACCCTATGGCAATATCCTGGTTATGATTTGGATTGATATCAAGAATGTTCTGCCATTCAATTCATTCTGCTTTTTAACTTGGTCACGTGGATGGTTCTCAGTATTTTTGGGTAAACACACTCGCAGAACCAGCACTAACACTTCTAGAAGTGCTAATCTGTCCATGCCCTGAACTATCTAGAAAGAAGTCTGGGAGACAAAGGAAAGTTTGCTATAACAGTGATCCTCAGTTAAAAAGCACTCCTTTTCATGATCAGCACATTGGTGATGAGGACGCAGCTTCCAGTATGCAAACTGCATCCAGTTAAGTGAAAGTGAGGGGAGCATGGACACGAGAGCCCACACAGGTGCACACCTTCCTGTTGTAGTATCAGCATTGCCCTCCTGTGGTGAATGTTCAGATGCTTCCAGTGAATTATAACTGTGGCCATAATCTACTCTTTTCAGTTTGAAAATTAACTTGCAAATGATGCTTGTTGAGTCATTGTGCAATTCAGATGCTACAATGTAGATGAACGTTTTTAAGCCATGAGTAGCTGCAATGAACTAGAAGAATAGAGCCATTCTCTCAGGACTAGGGATTTCTGGTTGCTTTTCTGTTGTGTACAATTGCAATGCCTTACGTGCATGTGCAGATTTGTGCAACACTCACATATAAAATAACAAATGCAAGACCTCAAGCTCGGAGTTTTCAGTTACTGGAAAAGAGGTTTACTTTATGGAAGAAAAGTCAGTTAGAACAGTCTTATAAGACAACAAAGTTTCTACATGAAATATACCTTGAATTGCAAAAGTGACCTAATAATAGAAATTTTTTGAATTGTTGGTGCTGGTTTTGGCTGGAGTAGAGTTAATTTTCCTCACAGTGGCTGGTGTGGGGCTGTTTTGGATTTGTACTAATCACCAGGTTGATAATATAGAGATGTTTTTTGTTATTGCTGAGCAAGGCTTACACAGAGCCAAGGTCTGTTCTGCTTTTTGTACTGACACACTGACAAGGATTTTGGGGGTGCATGGGAGATTGGGAGGAGACAAAACCAGGACAGGTGACACAAATTGACCAAAGGGATATTCCAGACCGTATGGGATCATGCTCAGTGTATAAAGTGGAGAGAAGGAGGGGGAAGGGGAGGACATTTGGCATGATGGCATTGGTCTTCCCAAGTCACAGTTACCTGTGATGGGGCCCTGCTGTCCTGGAGATTGCTGAACACCTGCCTGCCCATGGGAAGCAATGAATGAATTCCTTGTTTTGCTTTGCTTGTGTGTGCTGCTTTTGCTTTCTCTGTTAAACTGTCTTTATCTTAATCCACAATTTTCCTGCTTTTACCCTTTGTATTCTCTCCATGTTCCTAATGGTAGGGGACTGAGTGAGTGGCTTTGTGGGGCTTGGTGGCTGGCTGGGGTTAAACCATGACATACTGTTTCCAATTTTTTTTTGCTTAAATGTTATAGCTTATGATGGAGAGCTTTCAAGGATGTTTATTACAAAGTTGCTTGGACTCTGCATCCTGGGGGCATGTGGATGGAAAATGAATGAGCTCTGTATCTCCAGCATGGAGTAAAAGGTTTATATTATTAAATTTTATTTTTTGTCCCCAGGGTTTTATGAGATGTGAGCAGATGGGACTTTGATTTCAAGTGTAAGCCCAATGATAAAAGATTGGAAATCACACCATTAAAAAATTATAAGCAGTAGGTTATAAATTTTTACCACTTCCTATTGTTAATTAACCTTTAAAAGCTGGTCATGTAGAGAAAGCCTGGGGTTTGGTTTCTGTGGGAGCACTTTTTAGCAGTAATGAGCACCTGAGGATTCTTTTCTTTCCCAGAGTGAACGTGACATTTCAATTCTCCCAGATTTGTGTGCGATGCCAGCACCTTTCAGTCTTTTAAACATAGCAAGAAAGTTTGGTATTTTCTGTATAGATGAAGAAAGGGCAGTGATTTTATTCTGCTTAGGCTGGATGTGATTCCATTCTCACATTCAAGAATTAGTCTCTTGAATAGCACTCATTTTTAGAAGTGTTGCTGGGGACCTTTTGCTGACATTTTACTATCAGCAGAAGTAAAAATGAAAACCTGTAATGATGACTTCACCTTTACTTATATTTATCCAACTGGATATGATTGAATTTTTGTAGCCATTTATAATTACTCTTTTCTTTCAAACAACTTGAATCGCACCAAAATAGACATTAAAAATAATGGCAAAAGAACACTATTTTAGGATCTTGAATGAAGTTGCTTGAGATGGTGCAGAAAGGTTATGGGACTAGTCCAGTTGTATGCCTAGCATGAACTGGATCCTGCAAATGTTTTGCATGAACTTGTATTTTCTTAAAAAATGTCATCAGATGGTGGAAAACACACTGAATGAAATGCCTGAAAATGGTTTTGAAATACATTTTTGTGTGAAGTGTATGCAGTATAAGAAACATGTATATGTTTTTCATGTGCTTCTGAGCACAGTGTTTAACAGAAAAGTGTAAGGAAAAGGTTGCAAGTGAGAGAGACAAAATTCTGTATCATGAAGTTATTGGTGTTATTTCTTCATTATGATTAAACTGGACATTTTCTTTTCCATGGAAAACCACAATCTAATGTAGCTACTGTGTTAAGAATTAGAAGCTGTCTGTAGGTAAGGTATCTCCTGAATGTGTATGGTTACTTTGTAGTTTCTTTCCTTCTCCTTGCTTAAGCTGAGACAGTTTTCTGACATTTCCACAGGGGTATGAATTTAAAAAAAATATCACTCTATATGTAAGAATTAGAACAATTTTTTTTGGCTTTTTTATTAGCTCTAATGAATACTGTATTGTTGCTATTTGGCATTAAAATTTTATTAGTTCTACCTATCTCAGCATGAGATGAGATGGAAATAATGGCCTGTTCACTGGTTTTCACTTCGTTTATATTAAAAAACTTTATTGTCATTGGTTTGCTGTATTTGTATTGACAGATGCAGATGGACAAATCGTTGTGGTACAGAGAAGGGTTCAGGTCTACCTGTCTGGGACACCTGACCTTTTCACAGATGTATGAGCAACATGAGGAGAAGGCCTCCCCAAGCAAACAATAATCCACCCATATATGGCCAGCAGCATATATCCCACACAGGAGAAGTGAATGAAATTTGTTATATCCTACTTGTGGGAAATTCTCATCTTCCATTGTTTGGTTTTCATACCAACACACACCAAGAGTCTGAAACTTCTAGATTTTTGCAGAGTGGAAATTCTGGCAGTTTGAGTAGAAAAAAAAAAAAAAAAAATTTGACTTACCTCTTGGAAGGTAAGGAAGCAGGAGCTGAGGTGACCCCCTCACAGGGAGGATCTCAAGAGATGTGATGCCACTAGAAAGGTAGGACAGCAAAAGTTAGGAGTAATGTGTCGTGAAAACCAGACTGAAAAGACAGAATGCGTTTTAGGAAAAAATGAAAGGCTCTGCTAGTTCAGCTGACCAAAGGTTGCCTCAGCCTTAATGAGGTGCTTCAGAAGAAGGACAAGAAAAAAAAAAAACGTAGAAGAGCATTGCATGACTGTGGAAGGGAATCGTGTCCTTACATGCTATTGATAAAGATAGACAAAAAAACTTTATCGTCTAAATGCAATCTTAAGTAGCCAAATGTGGTTGTTTATTAGAGAAGGAGGAAGACATTAAAAGGAAAAGAACTTTTCTTTTTTTCTTCCGCCTATGCAATTTCCTGTCAAGCTTTGCTTAGCAAATCAGAGTCTCCATTAACTGTTTGTAGGAAGTAGCTCACAGAATAGAACTTCTGATCTCATCAACAAACAATCACTTTTTATAGCCTTCATAACAGAAAAAAACCCTGACATCCTTAGTTTCTGTCTTTGAAAGAATAAAAATAGTACCTGAGAAATAAGGAAGAAAAAAGTATAAAAATATTTTTAAATTCTGTTATTAGTTTTTCATGCAAATACTCTAAAATCTTCAATATTCTGTTTAATTTTTTTTCTAGTTACTTGCAAGAGTGTGCTTCAAAATAAGACAGTAAAGGGCTTATGTTTTATTTAGTAGATACAATACTGTACCAAGCCTCTATGTAATTCACGAACATAATATTGTGGTTTATGTTTGTATAAATCATAAGAAATGTGATCCAGAAAAAAACCAGAATATGAAATGGAAAGTATAATTCAGAACCTTAAGGAGTGTATATCCAGAATTTACATGTGTTCTGTGGTCTGTTGCATCCTAATGGCTTAGGTATTGGAAAACTTTTCAAGTAGGGTGAGAACTTTAGAGTAGCAAAGGCCCTGCTTTATTGTCATTAGCTGCGAAACATGTTTTCATTTTATTGGAGACACATTCTCCTTCTGTAGTTTGGATCTGAGTTTTGCTATTCTAGTGCTATATTTCTCCTCCCTGTGCCAGGCTTTCTTTCAAAATGCTGAAGCCTAGCTGGAGCTAAAATAATTGAATTATGGTAGTAGCTTCTGAGTAGCAGCTAAAATATTCTCTGCAGTCAGAGGAGGCTTTTGATGCACTTGGCTTCTTCACTGTTTAAAAACACCTACTCTTTCTCAGCTTTTAAATTAACAGTAACGAAATCTGAACATGAAGGAGACAGAGTTTGGAGAGGCTTCTTCTGGAGTCTAAATAAGTATCTCTAATCTTGGCAACTACTTCTCGTTTCTGATAACTTTTTGTAAGAAAGACTATTGAAAAGAGGGAAACCTTGTGGTAAATCACTGAGGAATATCCCTTGAACAGATTTAGTCTGAAGTAAAAGGCAGACAAAATATATGGTAATGATGCTGGAGGGTGTAAAGCTCTCTTCTCACTTGACTTCTGTAAATACTAGCCAATGAAAGAATAGGAGCATGAGACTACTAGATGTGCCTTAGGTAGCTGCGATAGGCACAAACAACTGGCAGGGCATTGTAACAGCCCAGCCAGGCTCTGCAAATGTCATTACTAGTGCCACCAGATCTGAGCTAATGACAGGGCTAACGATACTGGCAGCAGCCCAGACAAAACTAGTATCTCAAGAATTGCTGCCTTCTGTTCTAATGATCCTGTAATAGTACTCACTTATTTTTAGATTGGTCATCATAAAGCTTTTTCATAGAACATTTTATCAAGCAAGTAAAAAGAAAGAGGAAGTATGAATAGTTAAATCCTCTGGCTCTTTCTTATTTTACTCAGGTTTCTTTCTTATATAGATGCTGTACTTGGACAAAAAGTTTAAAAGAATCCTCTGTATCCTGTGATCCAATTTCCCAAATGCAAAAAGTCATTCCTGCCAGCATCCTAAATAAGCTGCTGCACAGACACATCACTGAAGATGTCCACAAAAAGCTGCCTTTGTAATCAAAAGGGGCTTCAACAAGTAACTTCAGACCTAAGTCACTGTACACATCCAGTGAAAAGTAAAGCTTTCAAAGTGTGTCTTGCCTCTGGTCTTGTGCTGTTTGCATACTGGATCACTTCCTTCAGATTTCCAAGGAAATTTCTACTTCTAAGTACAAGGCTATTTTCTCAGGTTAAAAAAATGCAGATGATGATAAACTCAATCTGGCAAAGCTTTTGGACAGCTCTTAAGTGAAAGATGCCATAAAAGAAACACACCAGATGAGGAAGAAAGATTTTTCTTCAGAAGCCCTTGAATACCTGTACAGTTGTGAGGAGCATCATAATTTTTAGATTTTCTTATGTTGGTTTTATGAGGTACTGGTTGATAAATGACAGGGTGCCAATAAAAACACTCATCAGTTTCCCATCTGTATGTCTGTGCATCCATCCGTGACTTGCAGAGTATGCACTTTTTCTGCTTAATGTGTTTCTGTGTCAGAGTCTATTTTATACTGTATTTCAGATTCTGCTTAGGAAAGAAGCTGTTGACTGAAGTTGCCTTGTATGTGTTACTGGAAAAGGTGATGGTGATGTAGTGATTTGTTGTTTCCTCATGGTCTATCATATTAATATAGCATCTCTAATCATATGGCTGTTCATAGGAGCAGAGCATGCTTGCAAAATTACTGCAGTAGGGAGAATTTTGTGGTCCTGCTGTGGTTGCAGGGCTGTACATGACAGGTGTTGAATATGGTACCTTTTTAGCACAGCCTTGGGTTATATGTTTTCTATTACTGAACTGTCCCTTTCATTTGGGGGTGGGAAATAGGTAAAAACCCAGAAATTCTACAAGTCTGTTATTGCTTCAAGATTGTCTCAAGTTGAGTTTTCTGCATTCTGCCTAAGAAGTGATTAGCTAGCTGCGATTTTTTAAAAATTTTTCTGTTCTAAACTTTGGTGCTTCTATTTTCCTTGGCAGGATTCTCAGGGAATCTTCCTATCTATAGAACAAGATGAAAATACTGACCTCCAAAGCTGAGCAAGATAGTTGTATTTGATCCAGTTTGATGTGTTCTCCTATTCACATCATCTGTGAAACTATTTGTCTCTTTATCCTTTTTTGCCTGAGTTGGCATACAATTCTGGAAACAGTAGAGGTGAATGACCTGAAGTTTAGCTTCAGGATGTCTAGTGCCTGTTTTGGTATGTGTATAAAGCTGTGTGAGTTATGATGGGAGAAGACAATCTTCTGTCACCACCTTCTTTTCTCTCCTGCTTCATGCAGAAAGTGAACTACAGTGAGAGGGATTTTTTCTAGAAACAAAAAGAAAAATGAAAAGGAGGAGGTAAATCTTTTATGAATGAGAAGAGAAGGCAAAAATCTCACATTACTTCTCCGCTCATGGTGAGAAAGAGGTATTGTTTTTTTCCAAGTATGCCTTGTGTCTGTCAACTAGTATTTTGTCATGATGGTACAAGGTTTTCTGGTTCTGAGCTTCTTCTCAATGGTCTTGTTTGATTTTAATTATGGTGCTTTTGTTATTTTTAGGTTTAGCTCCTTACATGTAGCACAGTGTTCACTATTAAACAGTTAAGGGAAAACCAGATTTATTTTCCAAAAATATTTTTCTATAGCTCAAGGATTCTTTCACTGGTACAGTATGAATTTTAAAATAGTTAGATGATACTATCTTTGTTTCTTAAAACTTCATCCTGGATGTGCGCTTGCTTCATGCTAACCTTTTTTTTCATTCAGCTGGAAGACAGAACTGTGTCTAAACCAGTTTTAGTTAAATACCATTTTCCTTCTTTTAAACACCATTTTCCTTCTCTTAATTAGAGACTGCAGGCATCTGAGTGACTTATATTTTACTGCCAGTTCTAGGAACATAAACAGTCTTGGGCTCCATGATGAATGTGTTACTGTAAGTCTGTATGGGAGGACAGGGGAAAACCCCCAAAACAAAACAGTCCCTTGCAAGCTGTGCACTCTTGAGCTGGGTAGGTGCAACAAGTCAAATATCAACATGGCTGCCTAAAAGTCAGTAAAATTAGGCTGATTATTTCCTGTTTCATGAATAATTTCACTGTGAACAGGCACTGTTAGTATTTTAGTCCAGAACAGACAATGTGTGCATGTACGAAACCCAAGTATAAATGAGCTACAGGTACATAATCTCCTCTGGGGTTTGGCATTATTTAACAAATTAGCAGGAAGCAGTTCTAGTGAAACTTAATTTTTCATCTTAGAGTTACAATTAACACTGCTCATGTTCTGTCTTAGGAATATAGAAATATCTTCTATCAAAATGTTCAGGTAAATTATCTATACTATAATACTCAGAGCCTCTTGAAATTATGTATTCTATTCATAAATTTCCTTCTAGTACTGCAGATTTGAGGTTTCAGTAGCAGGACCTCTTCCCCTCATACAGAAGCACTGTCGACTGGGGCTTCTGAGCATAGATCGCAGCCCTGCTTGGGCAGTGATGGGGATTGCTCTTAGGCAGCCATATGGGAATTCAGCAAGAACTAAGTCCTTCATGCTACGCAAAGAAGCAATTCAAACTCCTGAAGAGATCTGACAGCCGTTGAAAGAACTGAATATTAGTTGCTCTGTAATATTTCAAGCCCATTTTTAGAATAAATTTCCACAGAGCTTGGAATTCCTTTCTGTTACATCAAAGAGGTTCAGCTCAAGCCAACAGAATTGCAACAGTGCTGCAAAACAAACAAGAAGGAACCGAACTTTGTGCTCATAAAACCATATTCTGGATTTTAAGGGCTATGTTTGAGTTGTGTACATCTAGGCATTTCTACTGTAAACACAGCCCCTTTGGAAGATGATACTGTTTTAATCAACTTAATAGGAGAAATATTCTGACATGCAGTTTGAAAGTAATTGGAGATGATCAACCTCTTATTAGGCTGATTATCCTAAAAGCTATAAAATGGGTTTGGATACTGAATAGTTGTGATTGGCTTGCAATAGTTTCAGTGACGTTAATTTGATATAACTACCAATTTTCATTCTTTACAATTTATTAGTCTAATCAGATTTGTGTAGCAAGGAAAAGGTAATAAAAAAAAGTTTTGCTTCCTGAATATTTGTATGATTTTGAACACTTCTGTCAAGGAATCTACTGTGTCTAAATAAGGCACAAGTCTCCCCTGAACATATCCTAGGATATACAAACTCCAGATAAATTTTGTTCTTTAATGTTTAATAAAATAATTGACAAGAAAGATTACGGAAGGGTAGAAGACAAAAGCAATACAAGTCAAATGACCTGAAAATCAAGATGATTCACAGTTTTCACTCTTCTCTTTTTTTCACTCTTCTCTTTTAAATAAACAAGCAAGATGACTGTGCCCAGGTTTTCTCTCTGAAGTTTCACCTTACATTTCTGTCTGTTTTATGTGAATGACTTATAAGACTTTTTGATAATGACATCTTTCATGCCCATTTCAATGGAAATGGAAAAGATGTGTTCTGTGTTACATTAGGAAAGGAAGAGAATAATTACAACTGATTAGAGTAAGGCTTAAGGGATTTTGGAGATTCAATTAGCCAGTGATCCCATGGTCATCTGGCTTTAGGAATAGGCCCCCTCTGTCAAAGAGAGTACCAGTACCTCTCTTCACAATAAAGAAATGTGAAGCAAGTGCCAAAAGAGCCATCTGTATTGTATTTTATTCAAGGTGCATAAAACTTAGGATGGTGAAATTATAACCATATAGCCAAAGACATTGAAGACATAGATGTGGTGATTGGTTTTCCTCAGAATTTCCAAACAACTGATGTTCATTAAAAGAGCCCTGAATAAAAGAGGTTGTTGCATTCTTAACTACTTGATTTTTACAGTGGCTGTCAAACACTCATAGTACAGATGTACTCAACTATTCTACAGCACTAAAAGTTCAAAATATCTCTGCCTAAGCAAGACAGTAGCATGCAATACATTGTTGCCTGGTGGAGTTATTGTATATTTAAAACAAATCTCTGAAAGACTTCTGTTTTGAAGTTTCATTGTTTCTAATTTTTGTTTAAGTATCCATGGAAGTATTATGAGGGAAGCTCGGAGAATTTTTACCCTTTTTAATCATGGTGAAGGTGCAAAAATACACGGAGAGGTATATTTTATTTGTATTCATATGACCTGTTTCAGTATTACAGCCTCTTTATTAGCCAAGTCCATTAAATGCTCTTTTCCCAATGGCAATAAGCAGACTTTCCAATAAACCTGTGTAACCTAGTTTACTTCATAGCTCAGAGTGTGTTGCTGAGATCTCATGAGGAGAGATGTGCCACTTCCTTGCTATTTTAGGAAGCAGTAACTGGAGCATTTACCAGTTTGCAATACAAACATGCTAACATTAATGCTCCTCTAAAATTTTTCACTTATCCACATTAACAGTGTGGGTGGCCTACTTAGATGGGGGTTTGCCTTTGGTTCTCTGGTCTTAATTCATTTTCTTCCATTCTAATGCTTTTCTCTTTTTATCTGTTATGCTTGCTTTTAATTTTCTCTCTTAGGAAACGCGTTTATATTGCATAGTCTGTTGTATGTCTCTTATTGTGTGGGGAATCAAATGAAGAACAGAGAAAGACTGTGTCATTGAAAAGCCAGCATTAATAGGTCCCAAAGGATTACTAGGATTTATGACTACTTCCATTAGCACTAGAATAAATACTAAATATTGAGCAGTCAAGTAAATGAGAATACTGTGACTTATCTAGGATGATTCATTGTTTGACTATAGTCTAAAACTATTTTTTCTGAAGATAAGTAAAAATTTTCTCAACCTTCACACAGTACCTTTGCACATGTGTAAACAGAGATTTATCAGATATATGGCACTAGGTACGGAACAAATGCATGGACAGTTTTGTGTGCTATTCTGAAAATGTGCTGGTATCTTATGCTTCACAGTATAGGTCATTACAAACAGGACCCCAGAAGAGGCTTACTTGTCCAACTTTCTGGAGCTGCAAATTTATTTCAATTTGTTGATAGGTCATTCACAGACAAGCATTATAAATCTACCAAATGAACTGGTAAGACTCTGAAACTGAGTACAAAAGGGACAATTGATAAAGTACCTAAGGATGTTAGTCCTTTAGTAATCTGATGTGAAGTTGCTTACCCTTGAGGCTTTTCTGTGTGTTCAGATTTGACCATATCCTATGTTGACCTAGTCAGAATACTGCATAGTCTTGCTAAGAGCAACTGTTTGGCATTTGAACATAATGTGTGGGTCAGAGCCAAGAACACAGAACCAGAATGTAACCAATGATCACTCATTCAAACTACCAAAATGTACTTCTCTTGCTTAATCATGTTATTATATTAAGTATTCTGAATATGTTTTTTTTTAGCCTCACAACATTGGTGCAAATCAACACTGTCAGGAGAGCTGGATTCTAGATATGAGATTGGTTTTTTTGTCTCCAGTTTCTAAAACTTTATAAAACTCTGTTTGGAATTTATCCAAGCAAATTTAAACTCCCTAGAAGCTGGGTGTCCTGTGTAGCTAGCTGAGTGACAAATAGCTCCCCAGGAACCAAGTGGATGAATCAATGAGGATGAATCTATACTTTTCTATTGATTGCTCAGGCTCAATGCTAGACAACAGGCATCTAACTGTTAGGTGATTAGACTTGGGTAAGGAGGGTGGTACCATAATTAATTATTTTAATTTGTTTCTTTAGAACATTACTTCAGTTGCTCTGAAGAAATATAGTTTTTCAGAAACTCAGTTGCTGGCGACAATTTTTTGCATCTAGTTAAGAGATATATTGCTTATGCACTCTGTCCTCTTAGTTTCTATTGCTGAAAGACAGAGTTTGTCTATTATCTTTCCAGAGATGCTGAAGGAGAGGACAGAAAAATTACTAGAGGTAAAATATAATGGATTTTTAAAACACATTTTAAAAATGCATTTTGGGCAATCACATCAGTTGAAGGTATCACTCTGCTGTTTTTGTCTGCCGCCACACTTAGAATGTCTCCATCCTGCCCTTCAAGTGGGAGCAGAGTATGGTTCTTTTCTTCAGTCTGTGCATCAGCTCTTTTCCTTGGGGAATGAAAAATTACTGAAATTTTTGGATGGACTGAAATTTTTGAGGCATGGGAAAAAAATTTATGTTAAAATATGGCTACTGAATAGGAAATTTTGAGATAAGCTTGGTCTTTTCAACTTGAAAGCTCCATCCTTTTTTTTTTTTTCAGCTGTGAGAAAATGTTGGCAGGTAAACAAGTCTTTCCTCGCTTTAGCACTGAGACACAGACAAATAAAGAGTTATAAGCTAGCATTCAGCCAAACCAGATATATATCTATTTAAAGATGTGGCATAAAGATAATCAGCTGCAGTGGTCTTGTAATTGTAGTTCATAACGTGGTTTCTGTTTTTCTCCAGAGCAATCACTTTTGCATCATGCAGCAGTCAGCAAATAATCTCTTCACTGACACTCATATCCAAGAGATTCTTATTGTACTGCTGAGTTGTGATAACAACCTCCTTGGGAATATTGGTTGGGTTATTTCTGTTCTTGTTTTTTCTTTCAAACACATGGCCAGAAAATACTGAATATTCCCAAATCAGACTGATATCTCCATAGTTGTGAGGTCCCTTCAAAAAACTGATACAGAGTGGTAGGGTTATTCGTCTTCCAAGCAGAAACATCTTCAGGGGGATGCAAATTAAATAGATGTAAGAGACAAAACAATGAGTCAAGGAGAAGAATTGATAGGTAAGTGGAATACCACTTGACTACACTTTGGCAAGGGTGGGGGGAGATCAGAAGTGAAGAGATGATCTAGTAATGCTCAAATACATCAGGACTAAGACAAAAATGCAACTTGTTGTAGCCTGTAGCCAGACTTTTAAATAGGTTGGATGCCCTCCAGTAATTTAAATGAATCTTTAGCATGACTCATGACCAGGCTGAGCTTTGCCAGTTTCACTGCAGGGAATTCCTTCCATGTGAAGGTGACACTTTGTGGCCTGTATATTTTTTGATGCTGTGTGTTTCTGTGCCAAGTAATCATTTTAATAGAAAGACCGTTAGTGTTTTAATATCAGTTGTTATATGTAAGACTATAGCAATCAGAAAAATGATTTTGGGATAAAATGACAAAGTACAGAATCTGTAAAGTTTTTCTTTTGTTATTATTAAATCCTAGTGCAGTATTCAGGGGAAAGAGTGAAATGTGATCTTCTACTGTTCAGAATAAAATTTCCCAGTTACAGTTATTCCAGTTATTGCTACTATTCATCCTTCTGTGTGCTTTTTTCCTAGGCCTGAATTAACTTCTAGGAATTTTGAAAAAAGAATTATAACTCCATTTTTATTCTGCTGTGAATTATATATCAACTGAGAATCCCATGTCTTGTAACACAGTAAAAACAAATAGATGGCTGGTTTTGGACCAACTCTCAAAAAAACTTTGATTCACTCTATTCAGTTTGAAATGGTTTATCTTTCAAAAAACTAGTAAAAAAATAAAATTGTCTAAATAAGAAAAAATCCAAAGCAAACACACCCCCCAATAAAACCAAAACAAAACCTATATAGTTCCCTGAATGTGCTGCTTCTTTTTTAATATTCTTGACATATTCTGCTTATCAGGCTGAATTATGTTTTGTCTGGTGATACAATGCATAGCCAGAAACAAACTTCTCCATCTCAAATATTGCTTGGCCTGCAAAGTGAGGGCACAGTTACAATGGCCTCATCTTCTGGTCAAGAAGAGTGTAGGTCTATCTGAAATGGGCATCAAACCCTGAAGCAGGCTTAACTTTGAGAAGTTAAATACTATAGTTTTAATTTATTTATATATATAGTTTGAGACTTGCGTGGTTCCCATTCTTTCCAGTACTGCTGAAACAGAAACACTATTGGTTGATATGCATGCCAGGTCAGAAATCCTGTGACCTGAGCCGGTGGGGAAGACCAGTTAAAATCCCCCGTATATAATACATAATATGCTCTTTTCCTTAGTTAGTAAGTTTTTCAAATAGGAACATCAACACTTTGTTAGTGGGGACTACCATAATTCCATTTAGTTTGGACAAGGGGTAATTTCCCAAACAGCACGAAGATATGTGCAGAGTGAGTTAATCTGTTTCTGAAACCACATCCTTAGACATCCTTAAGTTTAGAGCTGACCAGATTCAGGTAGGTCACCTTGAGCCATCCCTTACTTTTGGTAAGGAATATTATAACTCTATTACCACAATATTTTGATTGAGCCAATCAACACTCTTGAGAGTGAGTTTATTCAGTCAAGCAAAATATCACTGACATGTGGTTACACAATTTCTATCTTGGAAGTGGTTGCCAATGACAACGGGGTTTGCAGCCAGGATGTGTGCCATATCTGCAAAATACTTTAAAGTCAATTCAAGAATTAAAAATGGGGGCCTTCTTGGTCTGTGGTTACCTCAGTTGATTCAGTTCCATACATCAGTGTGCTTGGCTGTCAGGCTTTCATTCTGTTCATTCAAGTAGCTTTGACTTGCTAGATGTTACATCACAATAGGTTCTCTGTAGATTTATGCTTTGTCATCATTCAGAAATTGATGCTAGCCCTGAATTTTGTGAGCTTCATAACTTTAATTCTTAAAAACCGCATTATTTTAAAATTTTGCCATTTTTCTATTGCTGTATGTTAATTTCTCCTTGCTGTTTAGAGCTTCTAGAAATAACTAGGGTCCCTTACATATAAGTTTGTATCTGCTGTTGTGTTACCTGAACTGCTCTCCTGTTACAGTGGGGTTTAAAGAAAGAATTGGTTTGACATGCATACCCCACACTTACATCTATGACGCGCTAAGGTATTTTCATAAGTCACAGTAATATCCAAGAGGTGGAAAGGACAAGTTATAGAGAAATAAAACACTGAGATTAAATTCCTGAGTAATAAGCCCATAATTAAAGTCCCCCTGTCTTCCTTTGGGATAATAATTTTTAATATGTTGTTAAAAATATATTCTAGTTACTCATAAAAATATTTATGGTATATTCGTCTATATTTTCAATCAGACTTTACACTAAGCATCTGTTTCTGAGACAAGCTGCTCAGAAGTTGTTTAATATTGCTAAAGAAGATAAGAAAAATTCCTTTTTAGGTGGAAAATTATATGGAAAACAACTTAAAACACTATTTTGTCAGGTTATGATATAAAAAGCAGCTTTTCTATGTACTTTAGTTTTCGTATAACACAGTGTCTGTTCATTTCTGCTAAAACAACTGACACAGTTAGATAACACAAACAAGATCCATGACAGACCACCTGGAACTGTCCTTCACTATAAACAACAAAACTGTGTGGGCCACTAAATGGGAGGATAGGAAACATCATACCATAGACACTTGCATACCCCAATGGAGATCAAGTTTGCAGCCTTAGAGAGTGAGGGAAAGAAAGTTAACTGGTTTAACCCCATATTTAGGAAGTGACAGATACAATCTTCTCTTGAAAAAAATGATGCTCAACAGCTTTAGAAATACAGTAATGTATTTAGTTGTCTCAGTATGGATTTGTGTACCCAGTTTTAAGGGTCCAAGTTTGTAGTTATTGGCCTTTGAGCTGTGGGAAATGCAGTTCTTGACTGCTTGAGGGAAGCTGTTCTCAGCATTCTGTTCAAGTTGTCTCTATTTTTCTTCTCAGTTTGCTATAATATTTTTCTTAATTTTTGAACTGTTCTGTATAAATGCCTTCTATAAAACAGATGGCTGCACTTCAGTGATGGATGAAGTGCTGCCTTATATATCTAATTTGTAACCTTAAGTAAACAGAAGCTATGTTTTAAATTGCTGATTTTCATGAAAACAGTCCAAATCAGCTCACTAACAAACTTTACATAATGGCGTCATGGCTTGAACTAAAATGGAAAGTCCTTAGTTTTGGAAAAAAACCTAAATAATTTACCATTTATGTAGCCATCTGTTGTATCAAGGGTTGGATCTATTTTTATGCTCTCTCTTCCAAACTTTTAGTCTGATTTTTAGTGGCTGTGCTTCCACCTTCTTCAGAAAAAAAATCCAACAGCTTTTCCCATTGTTGTGTGAAAAATCACATTATTACACAAATTGTTTAACAGCATAATGCCTGTAGAGAAGTTACCTAAGAATTTCCTACTTTCTAAGAGTTGTTGTTCAAAGTAGTTGTGGCTCATATAATGATGAAAAATCACAGGAGAGAAAATAGTTCATTTTCTTTCACCTAGGTCTCTATTTTTGGTGTGTCAAGTAAGTTTAGTTTAGCGCAGCTTCTGGGTAGGGTGAAATAAATTGCAGCAGTGTGAGACTGCGGGTTGATTATAGAGCACCTGCAGCTTTAGGAGTCCTTGCTCAACGATATTATATAAAACCCTGATCTAGTATAGCCATATGCTGCTGTTTCGAACACCTCCAAAAATACCAACAAAATTAACTTCATACTGGTGGTGTTTTGCCGGATGGGGATTTGCTGAGTACACTGCTATGAGCACAGATGATAGAGAAAGTTGAGGTGGTTATTAGAGTGTTGTACAATCTTGATGATTAGAAACACAATGTATTTTTGTCAGACATGGGTCAAATTTATGCTACAACAGTGCACAAATCTGGTGTTTAAGACTGCAGAATTGCAGCTTGAACACTTAGTTGGCAACTTTTTCTATTCAAAATCTTAGATGTTTTCTGAAACTGTTAATTACTTAACTGCAGGTCATAATGCAAATGAGAAACAAACATGGCAAATTATTATTCATTTTTTTGTTCTGACAGAAAAATACTGACTGCTGGGATTGACAGAAGTGTTATGCATGTTCATTCTGGGGAAAATCAACTCTTTCCTCAGCAAGCTGAGTTTTTTGTAACTTTCTTGCGTTCATAATCAAACATCTTATAATTTACATTGCAGTTTATATGTGTATGTGCACCCACGCAGTGCTGTATTTGTGTAAATACACACAGATATGTATATATGTACATTGCTCCAATGTTCTCTCTCTCTCAGAAAAAAGGTAGTTTTTAATATACTGATTACTGGTTAAAAAACTATTAATTAAGAAGGGATAGAAATTATTAAAGATAATTTTAAAAAGTAAGGAAAAATGAATATGTCTTCAGAATGGCAAATCCTAGATCATGTGGTTAAGTCAATAAGGAATTGAATTCAAGTTATGAGGTTACAGAAGTTGATGGCAAAAATAGATCTTAAGAACTCAGATCTCTTCCTGATGAATTCAAACTTAGACAGAAACAGCTGGAGCTAGGTGAAATTTGTTTTAAAGGCTCATTCGGTTAGCTCTGGCCTTGCTTGCTTTCTTATCCCATCCTTAAGCTTAAGGGATAATGCTTTTGTCTTGGTTTGCGGAAGAGGTTTGCCTTTTTGACATAAAAGTCGGTAGTATTTTGAATAAGGGTTTAGTCATAGTGGACACTAATTAAAGATTCTGGAGTGTACTACAACTTCTGTAGATCTTAAGATTCTGCAGACTACTGCTTTCTTGCTGCAAAACCTTAAGAATGGCCTCAGAGAGTCTATTTGGGTGCAAAATAGATAAGGATAAACATATTTATTATCATATTACCACCCCTCCATCCCCCAAAATAAACCAAAATCCAAAAAACCAAATGCCCCCTCACACACAGAGATGAAATTAGGACATGCTTACGTCTTTCCTATTGTTTCTTCTGTTGAATATGAGCTTAATGTGACAGAGCAATGAAATTTTCAACAGCCCCAGGGAAAAATTGTAACCACATAAAAACTATATGTGGAAAGCAGAAAAGCAGATGCCTGTGGTGGCCTGATAAGTCACTGGATTTGTATGGATAAAAAAAAAAAGTTATATCATATTGCTTCATTTATCCTTGAGGAAAGGGTATTTCTATTATTGTAGTGCAGACAAAGGTTATGAAAATATGGCTACCACATAACACTTGCCATTTTACTGTTTTCCTAAGTCTTTGTACTCTGAATAAAACAGTGATGCTTTATAAATAATAACTTGAGTCAGGTTTAGCACGGCTTCCACTAGTGTACCTTAAAGTTCCCTGAGATTTCTCAAATTTCCGCACAGTAGAGTCGTCAGAGAGATTAAGCTGAAATTTTGGGAAGTGAAGGTTTGTTTTAAATGTTTCATATCTTTTTGTAATAAAGCAGGAAGTAAAAATGAAAGGATTATCTTGTTTTGTCATGGTTAATTAGATGTGTTTCTTATGTGCTCATCCAGTACGACCTCCCTATGAAGGATTTCAAAGGCTGATTTACCAACATGTAAATGAAATTCCTTTTTAGTTACAATATCTAATGTTCATAAGGCATTTCTAAATGATACCGTTTGATATGTCACACAATTAACTTCTTGAAGACTTTTTCCATGAAATAGCTGAGATGGTCTCCTGAATTGTCATCACACCTTGCATGTTGGACTATTCCAATTTTCTTCTTACTTAATTTCTACTCTGTTAGAACATTCTTTTTGGTAGAGGACTGAATATATTCACTATTAATTGCCTGTGCTAATGTAAATAATAAAAGAAGATGCAGCTGATAGGCAGACCTTTTAAAAGTCAAGAACTAATAAAAATTAAGGTTAAGAAAAATGATTCTGATTGGAAAAATACTAGCTTTTTACTGTTATGTGAGCTCATTAGAATGATGGAAAATACTCACTATTTATATAGGGATAATTCTTTTGCCAAAATGAAAATTGACTTCTTGAACAGTTCTAATATTCTATAAACACTATTTTGGCTTTTTTTGTCTTGGTTTGAGGAAGAGAAAGGGGTTTGCCTTTTTGACATAAAAGTCGGTAGTATTTTGAATAAGGGTTTAGTCATAGTGGACACTAATTAAAGATTCTGGAGTGTACTACAACTTCTGTAGATCTTAAGATTCTGCAGAATCAACTTCTAAGAAAGTGTATTGGTAAAGGAAAACTATTTGTAGCCTCATATGGTCCTTAAGTAGATGAGAGGTTCAGTGAAACATTAGAGTAGAAAGTGAACTGTTTTCAAATCATTATGGAAAACACAGAAAGGAATTGTTCAGAAAATTGAGGTTCTGTTGTTTGTACAATGAATGAAGCAAGGAATGTAGATACACACATGGGAATGTGTAGTCCTTGAAATCATAAAAAAACATATTATTAAATCTAAAGCTCTGAGAGATATTGTAAAGAATAATTAGACCAGACTTGAAGAGTATTTGGGTTATTCTAGGAGGTACAAAATACATGCAGTGCAGTCTTTCTGTGGAAATCACATCAATGTAGATGTATCACAGAGAGAATAATTCTCTTGGAAGTCTCTGTTTTTTCTGCCTGTTATATTGTAGCTCTATCACAATGCAGAAACTTAGGCTGGTAGTTTGTATTAAGGTAATATTGATGTTTCACAGGAATCAAAGAATTTCATGGGTTTTTTTGTTCAAAACAGATGATTATGTCTATGTGGAGGAAAGAGTGAAGGAAGGAGGAATTCCAGTGTCCTTTGAGGCTGAGGAGGAGAAAGAGGTGGAAGAAGGTGTATATAGTAGGTCAAGCCTGCACAGGCAAAAGGTTTTACACCTGTTTTTTGTTGTTGTGGTTGTTGTTGTTGTTGTTTTTTGTTTGTTTGTTTGTTTTTTTAAAATATGGAGCATATACTGCTCTGTCTTTGCAAACGTGCTTGCTATATGTTTTCTGCAAAAGCTGGTTGATCCATCTGGCCTACAGGGAGGCAAAAATGTTTTGTAATAAAAATACAATGCATTATTTATATAAATAATTCATGACTAAGTGACAGATTTCTTAGTTTTACCAAAATGCTTCAGGTTATTATTGAAATACAAGACTTGTAGACTTGTGCTCCTATCAAGCTGAACGGTTTCAGAAACCTGACAAAGAGTCAGGTATCCTGACTCTTTAGTGTACAGCCAGCAAAATAGAAAGATAGTAGTTAGACACAAGATTTAGATTTAAGTATGCTGTATTTTTAAGAAGTAAACAATATTTAACCTAGAGACTATTTTATAGGCACTATGGGAAATATTTGAAACTTCTTTTTTTTATTAACTTAAAACTAATTTTTCTAAGGGTATTTTCTAAGGATTGTCTCTCCTTTGCAAATGTCTAAGGTTTTCTCCACTCTATGTGTAATTATTATTCTGCAATATCTGAAATAAGAAAGCTGCTATTTATTCCTAGATATAGACTGAAAACCATGTTTGAAATGGAAACTATCTTTATAGGTATTTTTTTTACTCCTCAAATGCCTTATGATAAATTTGCTATTTTTACTGAATTACCAATATATACTATGCTACCTTATGAAGACTTTGAATGCCTGAGGGTTTTTTGGATATAATTCATGGTGCCTTTCTTTCCTTTTTGTTGTAGAAACAGTAAAATAAATGCTCTTTCTGGGCATCAGATGCTCTTTTCTGAGTTCAGAAACAAACAAGCAAAAAAGTGGAAAATTCCTCTTGCTCTGATTGTTTTGTAGTCTTACTGTAGCAGAGATGGAACTCAGACTTTAAAACTTTTTTTCCACCCCACTACGTATGATTATTGCTTTAGTATTTTTTCAGTATTGGAAAATGTGTATATAACTGTGTGAAAAAGATTGCACTGAATTTTTTCTTTTGGATATCATGCATTTATCGTTACTTCTTAAGAATCATTCTTTTCAAATGAGTTTTGCTTACTGCATAGCACTGCCAAAGCCAGCAGCAGCTAAGTCTCAAAAAATGTATTTCATCTTTATAGCTCTGATCTTCTCATGCAACAGTGGAAAAGTCTGAAAGGATGTAAATCTGCACCAGGGAAAAGAATGGGCCTTGCACTGATTATCATGATTTGATAATCAAGGAACTAGTTGTCTGAAGTCAAGTGGCACATGATCTGTGATAGGGCAATTTCAATTATTCATGCTATTGTAGGAGGCATATTACCATGTCTCCTGCTGCTGCTTGTACAGTGACAATTCTCTGCTTCTGACTTTGTTTCTTAGAAGTAACTTTGAAGATGAAAGTCAATTTGTAGCATACAAAACTGAAATAGTGTGTAACCAGGGGGTTATGCTCATGCAAAAAAACCTCACAAAAAAATCTTTGAGATACTTTTGAGGACTTTGAAATGACAGCTCATCACACCAAGGTGTCTCAGAAACCCATGCACAGCAAGCAAGCCACTGGACTGGGTAACTTACTCAGATTGTGCTGTAGCCCAGTACTTAAAACAGAGCATGGTGATGTGTGGGTGGGTGTCTCAACTCCAAGACCACAGTCTCTGCAAGCTGGGCAGACCATCTGAGAAGTCTGTCTTTCTTGTAACTCTACACTCTATCCCCAACAGCCAAGCTGCTGATCCTGAAAAAACTTAGAAGCAGGTGTAAACTGACAGGTACAAATTAGATGAGACCTTTTAAATCTGTAAGAGTAAAGACCACCTTGAACTTGGAAGTGTATCTTAGTGAACCTAGCAGCCTGATCAATTCAGGACAAGGTGCAGCTACCCACCTCTCAGCAGCCTTATCCTCTTCTCTTCAATGTTTCTGTTAAAACATTGTATGAGAAGAAGGAAGCCAAAACATATTTTGAGAGGTCTCCCAATCCAGGTAAGCAAGGGACATGACTGAAAATCATGATATGGATAAATAATTCTATTCTGTCAAGTTTTTCCTATCCATCTGTTCTCATATAATAATGTTACAGCTGATGTATTGCATTTGAATGATTCTCCAAATTGATGGATTTGTCACTTCTTTGTGTGGCTTTCCTTCTCTGTTTCATTAAATCAAATTTCTTGCTCTTACCCTGCCTTTAACAGCCCACCTTCCTAACTTTCTAGTGAATATTCCTTCAGGCCTCCTTGCTTCTTCCCTTTGCTTTTCTTCTCCTGCTGAGATGTGTTTTATTTCTGGCTTTTGTGAGAGTCTCAGTGGTCTGTGCTAAGATCGTAAAATAACAAATTTGATTAAATTAAAAATATGTGTTTTCAGCTCTTTGGAAAACAGATTGTCTTTTGTGCCCAGCTGTCATCCCTGTTCGGATCTCCTAACTGCTACAGACTAACAAATAATAATAGTAAACATTACACAATAGACAAGACATGAGATTTTATGATAAATTTGCTTAGGTTAGTTTTAAAGGTAAGGATTTTAGTTGTCTGGAAAATCTTTGAGAAAACAGTGGTGTATTAAGCCATCGCATTTTAATAAAAACTGAATGTATCTTAGTTTTTCAGGTAAATCAATATACCAGATAGTAACCCAAACTTTCCTTAAAGATCTAGACAAAAGAACTACCTCAGTTCCATACAGTGACAAGAATGGAGGAAAAGAAAAATGTCATGTATTACTACCTTAAACAAAAAGGCCAATAAAAATGCTTAGCAACTAAAAGTTCCTTTGGAAGAATGAGAATATTGTAATTCAGTTGGAAAATAGTATTTTATAGTCAAGAAGGTCAGATAAGTTTAGATGCCTGTAAGCCTGATTAGACTATAACATTTTTTGAAATTTGAAGGAAATTATTTAAGGAATTTATGAAGAGGCCCATCTCAATAAATAGCTTTTCTACTACAGGCTTGCTATTTATTATTTTTAAATTTTAGTGAGGTCAGTAAGAGAGAGATTTCGGGAAGTAAACACCTAGAGAGAAAATATCAGACATCCTAGAAGTTTTCTAGTTGGAATGGAAAATATTTATAAAAAGAAGAGAGAAAGAAACAGAAAAAAAAAGACAGGTGATTTGCACATGAGATTAGGAATAACCACAATATATCAGGAATATAATTTTGCCTTTGTTTTACAAAGTAAAAAATACAAAATTGTTTTTAAAAATGTTAGGCAGTGATAAAAATAAATAAATCGCAGAGGATTCAAATTATGCAAATCCCACAAACAATAATCACTGAAAACTACGCTTCTATATATATTTTCTACTTTGTTTGGAACAGCTTCTCTCTCTGCTCAGTTTATGAAGGGGATTTATCATTCTAAGACTTTTTAAGGGCTGATCTTTCAGAGAATATTATGGGGAAAAAAGAGGTATCCATACATATCACTCATGTATTTTTCTCATTTTCTAAGTATGATCATGTTCTGTTTTTATCTGTTTCATCATTATGATGAGTTGGAAATACTGTTGTTAGAAATGTTTGATTTCAGAGCAGCTGAAATTAATAATGAGCATATAGAAGCAGCAATTTTGTAGAGATTTCTGGGAAAGTGAAGCTTTTCTGGATATTAATAGAAGGGAAGTGCTTTAGCACTTCACAGTAGCTGGTAATTACCTTTTCAAGAGTTGTGATTTTCTCTGTTTGAATCCTAGCTTTTCTTTGGCATACGGCCTCTTGGCCATCACAGTAGTTCCTATTCTCATACAGAAATGTTTAATTTACTTAAATTTCAAGAAGCATTTGGAATGATTTTCTACAAATTGCACAAACATCTGGAAGGATTTTAATAGGTGGAGCTGGTTCATGAACTTGGTTGTCTTTCTACACTTACATGTTGTGGACTGCTAGCCAATACAGGCTCTTGGAAATGGCCATTTTTGGCACATTGATGTCCATCGAAGGAAGGTTTTAAATCAATGGAAGAAGGGAGCGAAAAGCATGCTCTTCATTTAGTCTGATTTCTTGGTCTTATCCTCTCTTTAACAGTGAAGTGAAATTTATTCGTAGGTAAATTAAGTTTCAAAATCATTGTTCAGCCTAAGGGAGAGTAACAGTAGACTGGATGACCTCCAGATCTTTTTAAGCTTTTGGTTTTCTTCCACTTGATAATATTACAAATAAATGAAAATGTGTCATAGTCTTCAAAAGTGATTTGGTAGCCAGTGAGAAGAAGAAACTTTTACCCTGTTAAAGACCCAGTTAGCTGGGGAAGTCCACAGACCTGGAACTCCACACGTCTGCTAAACCCAAACTATTTTTAAATTTTTTTAGGATCAGTGTTTCATAATTTTTCTTTCGAGCTGACCAGTAAATCCTTTTGTCTTAACCTTTGGAAAGAACTTAGATCATCAATCCCATCTATTGTAGAATAGAAAAAAGGCAAAAATAGTGTCAAAATATAATCACAAAAAAGAACAAGAGTTTGGCAGTTTATCGGTTCAAACAGATATGAAGTGATATGTTACCATGTGAGTTGGCATATTGACATGGTGACTGTAAATCTATTTCTCCCAGATTAATTCCTGTGATTAACATATTATTCACAGAAAAGCAGTACTTTTTTCTTCCAGAAAAACTCTCAATTTTTTGCCAGAAGGTGTCTTTTGATCATATAAAAAAAGATGGTAGAAAATTGTTATGCCTTTTACAATTTCATAACAAAAGTGTTTCACTGTCAGGTGTTAATGAGAGCAACAATGTGTTGGAAATTGGTATATTTTATGGAAACAACACTGTAATTTTATCATAAATGGATAATGGATAAAATGCTTTTGATATCTTGTCTAAAACAGCCATGCATGTAATTTAGACAAATTTCATCTCTCTGTTTTGGGAAAATGAGAAGTTGATTTGCATTTTTTATCAGCTATGCTCTCTAGTAATGCAAATTCCTTTCAAGCTCTTGCATGGTAAATGCTGAACTGCTACCTATTTCTTACTTCTACAGGAATGAGTGTATTTTCATTGTTTATCACATTATTCTAGTGTTGAATAGTATTTATGCTGACAAATTTGTTTCCTAGTTTTGGACTTGTCTGACACTTTTTCCCTTGATTCATCAAAATAAATAGAATTTGGTTTCAATTCAGCAATAAAACAATGTTATGAAGAGTATTCTTGCTCAAATAACCTTGTAAGTTTTCTCAGGTTTCAAGTATCTCACTCTTTTCCATTGTGTTTGCTAGTTTAGAAATGTACTCCTCTCTGGGTTTGGTTAATTTGCGATTACTTTGAGGGTTTTTTTGGCTGCAGTTCTCATGTCCCTTGGGTCACGACAGAGGTCTAGTTAGGGAAATTGTTCTTAAGCAAGGTGCGTTTCTGATGAAATCTGTAATGGTATTTGGAACATGTGAATATCTGCTCCATTAAGTTAACTGGTCAAGGACTATGGAGTATAAAGGGAATAACCAGGCAAGTGATAAATATACAGACACAATTGTCCAACAAGCAGGTGATAAAAAAGAAAATAACAAGCACCGAAGCTTTTCAGCTACTAACTGATAAGCCGTTAAATAAACTATTCAGATATGAATATTCTATAAGGCTGACTTTGGCAAGATGAATCTCAGCTTCTTGTCAAAGATCAGTACTGAAAACACTCCATATATCCGAGCAACTTACTGGGAAAAGTTTAAAGAGTATAGATCAGGGCTAAATGGAGGGGAACAGTCAATATATCCAAGCAACTCACCAGGAAAAGTCCAAAGAGTATAGCTCAGGACCAAAACAAATGGAGGGGCAAAACAGAAGCACAAAACAGAATGACACAGTTCAGTGCCACCATCAAATACGTGCGCACTGATGCCTCCCCAAGGATTATGTTTTACACGGTGATGTGATTAAACTGGGTGAACAGGGTCTTGTGATAACATGGAGTATTTCAAGTAAATAATACTCTTAAAAGGGTGCAGTTTTTTTCACCTGTCAACCACAGCTGTAAATGGTGGAATGAGGAAGTATTTTTTGTCTGTGTGGGTGCAGGTCCATTGTTTACTGTGAGGTTTGAGTGACCACCGGCACAGGCTGCCTGGGAACTTTGCGGAGTGTCCCGTCTTGCAGATATTCTGGATATATCTGGACATGGTCCTGGACAACTGGCTGCAGGTGGCCCTGCTAGGGCAGGGGATTTGGACCCAATGACCTTCAGTGGTCTCTTCCAAACTCAGCCGTTGACTGATAATTTACTGTGCTGAAGCTGCAACTGCCAGTAACTCTAGTAAACAGCATTCTCTCTAGCTTGAGAACACACAGAGTCTGAAGCGTTGATGTGTGAATAGTGATGAGCAAATGCCATGTTTGATCTCAACCAAACTCTGTACTGTCTTCAGTTATCCAGGCTCATTTCAAATGTCTTGCTTATTCCTCATTCTTAGGGAAAAAAAAAGATTTTTATTTAAATGTATATTATGTTGTTTGCTTATGTTTATACTTGCTGTGATATATACTGTGCCTAAAGGTAAGACCAAAGGTATGTGCCTTTTCTTTTGCCATGGAAAATAGTGAGATTTTGAACTGAACAGCTTTGCTCTAAAGAAAGTGGTTGTGGTTTCCTATTCTTTCTTTCATTCTCTCAAAGGCCTTTTTTTCCTTCTTTCCACTTGTAGGGACAATTTGGTTCCTTCAGAAATGAGGTTTATGCTGACAGTTATTAGAGGGGTTACTTTTGACCCCTAACATGTTGCTTTCATTTTAGTGTACATGCTGTCTTGAATTCAGTCTAATTAAAAAGGAGTAATTAATCTGCATCAAAAATAAGTATTAGAATTTCAATATCAATACATAAAATATTTGCTTTCTAGTTTTGTTTGTTTTTTAAATATTATTTTGGTGTCTTTTTAGTTTATAATGCATTATATCATATTTCTAGATACTTTAAGGTGCAATATTTTACATTAGTATTAAGAATGTACAGAAAAGAAAGAATTGTTTACAAATTTTAATTTTTGTTTTTTCCACATACGTCAAATTAAACTCCACTGTTTTCAAAAGACCTTTTCTTAGAGCTGTAATGTTCAAGTAGCTAATAAACAAAAATTCCTCATTAATCATTCATAAATTAAAAAGCCATTTGAATGTGATTTTCTTCACCTTTGAACATCAATACATGAACATGAAATATAAGAGCTCTTCTGAATTTTACAAAAATCAGGTAGTTCATATCCACATACAACCCCAGTGATATTTTGACAATGTTAAATTTAGGAAATTAAAAAAAAATTGAAATTCCATGTGTTTTGCTGTATTAAAATATTGCTTATGCAAATTGCCTCATGAATACTACCATTGTAAGATTAAAAGCATAAATGTTTTTTTTCTCTTTCAAAAAACATATCTGGTAGTCTTACCAAGAAAACTTAAACAAGGTTGGTTCTTCACGCCAGGCAAACATTCAAAACACTGTTAAGGCTTGTTCCTAGAGCTGCCAACAATGAAATCATAAACACCATAACAGTGATTTTTTTTTTCAGTCTGTGATCTAGGCTGGTTACTGACTGGAATAAACTACTCAAGAACAAGGAATATCTTAGTGTCTGTCCATCTGAGAGTGGCCGTCATGTGTCCTCCTCTCCCTCAGGATGAAAACAAGGCGGACAGTGGCTATATTAAGATGTGGGAAAGCCAGAGGCGAAATAATGCATCTTGTTGAGAACTAGGATGTTATCTCCACCTTAGTGCTGTGTTGGCATGGTTACCTAGCTCCAGCGTTAAAGCTGACTCATGCTTGGTGGACTCAAGGACTGGACAGAAAGGGTATAAGTCTTTCTACAAATCTCTCTGTTGGATGTGTCCCGTATCTTCCGCTGTCACTGAGGCTTAAGGGTTGGAGATCTCAACAATATTCAACAGAGAGCTGCTGGAGATACAGTTTGTTTTTCTTAATGGCAGTCCTAAATAGTCTCAGTTGTACATCTTATTGAAATAATTAATCTGTGGCTTGCTGGGACTGGTGCTGTATCTCCTTGCTTACTGTAAAATAAAAAAAAAAAAAAGGGAAAAAAAAGGGAGAAGTGCTATAAGAAGAGACTGCGGAAGAAACAAATTGGGAATCCAAGTGTCATGGATCAGCATTTGCTGAAATTCTAATTTATGTTTTAAGCAAGTGTTTAAAAGTCAAAACCTACTCTTTTCACTGTTGTTCACTTATGTCTATCAATCAGTTCTCCTGTTTCCTACTGTTACCAGCTGGGAATAGCAGGTATTATTTTCTATTTGGAGGGTAGTGATCTCCTAGCTTGCTTGATTTTTCTAAACAGTGTGAAGTAGGAGGGTATATCCTATTTTACCCTAGTAACCTGAAAACATATAGGGGCAGATCAATTCAGAAATAGTGTACAAGTTCTCAGGGACTCATGCACGAGCTCTTGAGTTTATGGCTTGGATAGCTCTCACAGAACCTTTAACTTTCACAGAATATTCTGGGGTGGAAAGGACCCACAAGGATTGTAGTAGAAGCCGAAAGAGATTTTCCTACTTTTCAGGGAGATTTTGCTTTCTATCTATACCTTTCAATGTGACTTAGCATGGTACATTTGTCTGTTTATCTGTTTACCCCTGCAACAGAGCATAAGATGTGTAGCGTGACTGGACAATGAATCCAGCTGATCTGGAATGGCGTTGGATCCATTGTGACTCCACAGGGCACATAGGTGCTTGGGCAGCAAGATCCATGGATATGCTGGGGTCATAGCATGTGAGTAACAGATTTTGCTCAGTAATAGGAGTCTTGATTGCATCAGGTTTGCAGAGATAATTATGGAAAATTAAACCTGTATTCAGAATGGGGTTAGTTCTGCTCCAAGATTTTGTTGGAGAAGTTGAGGGTTGATGAAGATCCTAAAGAAAACTTTGAACCTCATCCTTATTGAAAGGAGAGATGAACAGTATATCTTATTTTTCTTCAATACTGCAAAGTTTCTGGTCAGAAGTCCTGAATTAGCTTTAACTCAAATTGAAGTGCCAATGGCTCTACTGAGCTTATTATAGAAAGCATTTTAACTCTCTGTCAAACCACCTGCACTGTTCTGTGAAGGCAGATAAATATTGATTTGCACACGCAGTAATTCCTCTGAGATGCACGGTAGCTATGGAGTGCTATATGTTGCTATGGTCTCTCTTATTTTCTTTAATTAAAACATGACGCTGGCTGAGAAAATCTTTTAAAATGTGTTCGGTTCTTTTGCCTTTCTTTCTTGTGATGGATTGGCTATGGGATTCTTTTTCTTACAGCTGATAGTTTCTGAGAAATCATTGACATGTATGGCAGTAAGCCAGGCAGTGGTTCTTTTCTTGTTTCTTTTCTGTCTCTTTTATCAATAGGTACCAAATCAAATGCTGTCTTTTAGGTAGGCTAAACCATACCTGTTTTCACTGGCTATATTTGTAGCTATTGTAAGGAAAGCAATGTGACACTGAGCTTCCTTTGTAAGTATTTTTCAGTAATTTGCAATTGCTCCTTGCTAAGAGATTCCTCCTATAGGAAAGCATGTTATCTTCCTAACATTTAAGGTCTTGCTCAACCATTTATTTCTTTAAACATTTCTTTAACCCTTTTTTTAGTGAACTTAGTGGGAAAATTAGAAATCAATATACTCATTTTATTTAAACCTCTTTAAAGTTCTTAACCTAACTTGCTAATGCAGTTAGCAAGTTTCACTTAGTAGGGTTAACACAGGTAGCTGAGGTCAGAGTATGGTACAGGAAATACTGAACAAGTTATCACTGTTCATATGAAACAATTGTAGGATCATAGAATGGTTTGGGTTGAAAGTTTCAAACAAAAGACACAAACTAAAATCCAGTAATTTATACCATAATGGAGATGATTTTCTTGATATGCTAGACCTTTTCTGTGTAAATCCTGATGAAATGTAAATTAAATTATTACCTGTAATAATTTAATAAATTATTATTAATTGAGTTGATTGCATATTTAAACCTCGTGCAAGGGTGGGAAGTTCCTCTTGTTCCCGGTCTCTGGACAGAGAAGGGGGGGGGCCCTGCCTGCTCCCTCCCCCGCCCCTTCCCTCAGAGCTGTGGGCAGCTAAACTACCCATGGACTGCCCCACAGCCAAATCCATCTGGCTCGGCTTTTGAAACCGGAGGGGGCCTCCCCTCCCCCTTCCTGCAGCCCGGGGGAGCCTCCTCTCCCCCTCATGCAGCCCGCGCAGACCCAGCGGGACCAGCGGAGCCTCCTTTTCCAGCCTGCACAGCTCGCACCGAACTGAACAGCAGCGCAGCCTGCGGGGAAAGACGTGAGGGAGAAGAACATGGAGGCTGCACGGTCAGGGAGAAAGTCAGTCACGTGAGACGACGCTGAGATGGCGGCAGGAGAAAAGGGTGTGTGCGTTCCGGCGCCAATCTTAAAAACCCCTTCTAGCAGCTGCAGAGGACTGAATTCCTTAAATCATTATAAAAATATGGGGAGATGAGAATCCATGCCTGTGAGAATTTATGTTGCAGCCTGTGAAGATGTCAGAAGATGCCTATGCCAGGCCATGTAGTTGTGAAGCAGCTTTTAGAGATTTGGAAGCAGAGAGAGCCTTTGTGTTTAAGCTGGAATAATTCATGTTTTTAAAAAGAGACTGGAAGCAGAGAACCTTTGCATTTGGGCTGGAAGAATTAATCTTTAAAAGGACTTGTAACCCCATGTGATGGCCCATTTTTGTAGTATGAATATACTGTGGAATTTTCACGGGAGAGATATTTCACTTCAGTAGATAGTTTCTGGGCAGACTACTGAGTTGTGAAGGATTTCCACGGCATTAGCAGAAGGGAACCCTTTTTCCTTAAGCGTAAGAAAGAGACTTTTAAGGACTGCAACACTGACCAAAATTGTTACCTTTTGTGCGAGGTGGCAAAGGAGGGGGGAGTGCTGGAGGGAGAAGAGGGAGGGTGGAAGGGGTTTTTGCTTGGGGGGTGCTGGAAGGAAGAGAGTTTTGCTTTAACTTCTTCTTATTTCTTGTTACTTTTAACTCTGTTAGTAATAAACTTCTTTATATTCTTTAAAGTTTTAGGCTTGCTTTGCGTTTCTTCTGGTCCTTATCTCACAGAGTGAAATAGATGTGATCAAACCACTACATTTCCTTAATTTCCTTGTAGTATATACTTGTAATATAGTCTTATTGTAACTTAAATTATATAAATGTAACACAAACATGCTCAGATCAGAACACATAGAAGTAAAATGAAGTATCCTTTGCCGAAGCACATTTAGGGGTTCACTTTCCTTGTTGTTTTCTCTTTCAGTTTATAATTGTTTTATACACAGTTTCTAAAAGGACAGTCTATACATCATTGTGACATATTGCTCCCTAAGCTCCAGATAAAAGTTCTTTTTCAAGTTCATTTTAAGTGTAGAATGAGGCTCTTGAGTCTCAGTTCTGCAAAAGCTTGTGTGTATTTAAGTTCTTCAACTGATCACATTAAAATACTTGAATGAGTTACTTCCGTAGGCATACCTAAAGAGATGGTACTGTAATCTGCAGTCTCATTAGGCTATGTGGAAATTTATAGAACAGTGGAATAACAGTCTTGTAATTATGATATAAAATTTTTATGAAATTACATGTAGCTGTAACATTCTACCTCAGCTGCTACCCTGTAACCTGAGATTTTTATAGGAGAGAAGAAGGCCTCTCCCACTGGCAGTCCCTTATATTCCTACAAAAGCAGTTCATGGGGTGAAAGAGAAATTATTCCTACTGATTAACAAATAGATTAGAAGGTCTAGTTATCTTCCAAGTGTATCAATGAACAATAAAATGAAATAATTAGGGTCAAGGGATGGCCTGCTTCTGAGCAGCCATAATTTACAAAATGTTGACATGCAGAGTTCTGAGGAAGATTTATTATGATAATTTTGTCACTGTATACAGTACTTGGTCTTTCCATCTATTCTGAATGATAATACAAGAAACAGATACCTTATAGCTGAATTTGGTGTAATTAAAATTCTTTTGTCTTAGCACATTATCTTTGGGTCTTCATGGTATAGAATGATGGTCATGTCTAGTCACAGTGTTATGCATCACAGCTCTTCACAGAGCACAAATCTTTTCATTCAGTGAATTAACTTTTTTCCTAAATGCCAGCTTTTGATGAGCAACCAGGTTGGCAATTGCTATCTGTTCAAACTCTCACATCAATCAAGTCTCAAGCAGTTATTTTAATCAAAAGTAGAAGATATTGCTCAAATGAGCCAAAGCTATTTCTAGAAGTAAAAGTAGCAACTCTAACCACTTAGTGTACAAAAAATTACTTTTTATTACTTGATGGATAATGATTACAGACTTGGACCAGTATGTTAACAGCAGCTTCTAGCACTGTGAATTTTTCCTACAGTTCATCTATAATAAATGCAGCAGTGTGAAAAACATAAGAATTAAGATTCAAGAAATATCCATTCAATTTCCCTCACAGTTTTACATCTGGTTTTATGTTTTAAGATTTATTCCTTTACTATTAGTTTTCCAATTCCACTTTTTCTCTTGTTAAAGTCAGCTGCATTTTGTGGCATCAGAAAGATTTTGGTACACTTGACTGCCCACTAGGCTGAGATACATGCCAGCTTACTGGCCTTTGTGAGTGCTGATAGCTGATAGTGGTGGGATACAGTCCTGCATAAGTCACAATAATGGGTTTTGACAGGTTCTGTGAATTGTTAGTTCTTCTTAAGTTTTATTCTTGTCTCTATCGCCTAAGGCACTGTGAGCAGAATGACAAAACAGGCAGTGCAACTCCATTAATGAGCTACCTGTGCTGTTCATACAAGAGAACAATCAGCCTTCTCTTATTCCCCCAGGACACTAAATTAAGGTTGGCAAGGCATGAATAACTGCTGCTGAGGCCTGATGCATAGGCTTAGCCTGCAGTCCCCCTAATTGCATCTATACCTGTAAGCTTATAAAATAACCTGCTTGCATCTGCTGAACATGTAGCCAGATCAATTTGGAAGCACGCAGGTGCAAAAACAATGTTTAGTGTAACTAAATGTATTTCGTAGAACATGAATACACAACCCAACACCAAGCTAAGCAGAGCAGTTGATATGGTAGAGGGAATGGTTGACATCCAGAGGGAACTTTACAGGCTGGAGAAGTGGGCTCATGTGAAAAACTCATGAAGTTCAACAAGGCTGAGCACAAGGTCCTGCACCTGGGTCAATGCAATTCAATATAAGTGCAGATGAGTGATGAATGGATTGAGGGCAGCCCTGTGGAGGAAGGCTTGGGGAATACCAGTGGTTGAAAAGTTGGACATAAGCTAGCAATGGGGGCCTACAACCCAGAGAGCCAACTGCACCCTGGCTGCATCAAGATAAGTGTGACCAGCAGGTTGAGGGAGGTGATTCTGGCCTTCTGCTTTTGTGAGACCCTAGCTGGAGAGCTGTGTCCAGCTTTTGGCCCACAAGTACAAGAAAGACATGGACCTGTTTGAGTGGGTTCAGAGGAAGACCACAAAAATGATCAGAGTGCTGGAACACCTCTCCTGTGGACAAAGGCTGAGAGAGCTGGCATTTGTTTAGCCTGAGAAAGAGATATTATTGCATCCATTCTGTCATTAAAGTGGGCTTACAAGAAAGATGGAGCAGGACTTTGCCAGGGTCTGTAATGACAGGACAAGGGCACCAGCTGTAAACTAAATAGTAACCTCATTGCATTAGACCCTCTGCTTTCATGTAACAAGAAATCATTTGTTCTAATGAGCTCATGGAGATAATACACCCCAGCAAGAGCAGTGGCATCTATGGTTGTTCTGCCAGGTTTCTGTACAGGAGGTTGCAGAGCTGCTGGAGGTAACTGTGTAGAAGTCAGTGTAGGTCCACATGCAGTCCACCTGAATTCCCTGATCTGACACCTGGGTTAACAAGCCATGACTAGCTAGAACTCATTAGCTGTGAGTTAGGAAGCTTAGTTAACATAATTAGACTGCGTTCAGATATCAGCTTTGAATCTTGTGCCATAGTGCATTCTATGAACTCTTCATTATTTTGTTTACGGCTGTGTTGATTGTTGCTGTAGAGCTGGGAATGGAGAGATGTAGCAACACACAAATCCAGCAAAAGAATGAATTATTTATTAATTTTACAATCATTTTTATATAGTCTAGTTCCATAAAGCAATTGGACAATGTTCACACTCCTCCTAGGGTGATTGGTTTAGGTTCTATCACATCCACGGTAAAACATTTTCTCAGTGTTCCATAAACAGAACTTAGCAAAACACCAGATGTGAATATTGTTTACATAAACTACCTTACTGTTTTCATATCTTGCATGAGAAAGGAAAGGTTCTCAAAGAATGAATGCAAGAAGCTGGAAAATTCATCTGCTAGCAGCATTTCAGTATCCACAGTTGGTCTCAGTTTCTATTTGGGCTTTTTGGTGTTTGTTTGTTTGTTTGTTTTCCCCTTATGTTTCATAAGATACTAAATTCCATCAATGGATAAATCTAGATACAGAAATTGTGAACTTTCCACCCCTACTGTGTTTTGTAAAGAAACACAGGAAGAAATTAAATCTATAGCTGTATGAGTCAAACTAGGTAACTTCCCCCTTAACTATTTGCTCATTGTAGTGCAAAAGTGGAGGACCAAGTTACAGCACCAGCAGCAATGCATTAAATTCAGAGATATTCAACTTTATCTTGAGTCAATTCTGTGTGTGTGAACCCCATGATGGGACAGTAAACCCTATTTCTTCCTCTTCAAGAGGAGGCTCTTAATTGTTGTCAGCCATGATGGCTTCTCTGACCCGTAGTAAGTGAGGGTAACGGGGTATTTCAGACAAACAACACAAGTAGTCATCCTCTCAGTCCTGATTGAAATGCATTGCTTCATGTTGTCAGCAGCATCTTTGTAGCTTCCTGGTAGACCACAGGGGAAGAGAGTGTTCACCATGCTGTTTCGTGAAGGAAGAGTTTTGTTTGATTATTTCAAGTGTTGGCTTCTAGACACATTCTGTTTTCTTTTAATACAGATAGAAAAAAATGTATATGAAGTGCTTTTGGTTGTTTAAAAGCAATAGAAAAAAACCCAACAATATATTTAAAAAAAATTAGATGAAAAGGATGATCTCTTAAGAGACTTATGGGCAGATGTGGTGGTGGGGAAATTATGTAGTTGCAGTCGGTTTTTATTTGGAGTTTTCTGCATGTTTTCCCCACCTCTGGCAAAAGTCAGGTAGAGCCTGGCTCTGAAAAATTGGCTTATAGTAAATGTGATAGTACAGTTCTGCAAATTTTACAGAAATGGGAAGGTGGGGGATGTCAAGAGATGTTATGGTCACTTATGGCATATTTAAATAAGCTTTCTGAACAAAATCTACCTGTACCAGTGGAAGATGCTTTTTTTTGTGGGACTGAGCATTGGAGTTGGGCAGTCTTAGAGTTGTGTAAGAACCTGCATCTTAGATACTGCCCAATAAATGTTACAATAGCACAGCAAGCAGGTTCTGTCTTAGTGATTATGAGTGGTGGGCATTGTCACTGTTGCCATGTATGACTTGCTGAATCATAGACTCATAGAATCATTGGGGTTGGAAAAGACCTTCAAGATCATTGAGTCCGACCTTGAGAAGTGATCGTACACAAAGAGCTCACTTAGCTTTGTAAAGGTGCCAATGTAATAGTTGCAAATGCAATTGATCATCTAATATTGATGTTTGCTGTTTATTTAATTTAAAATTATGTACCAAGGAACCTCAAAGACTTAAGTAACAGACCTGCCACAATTACAGTTGTAGTGCCTGTTTTAACAGGCAAACTGTAGGAGATTTGTAGCTATTTTTGCCAACTTCATCATTCTTTGACCTCCTTCAAGCATGTAGTGTTGCATGTTTTCATGCCTCTGAAATTGACAAAGATGCTCTGCGTAGTGGACAATCTGCTTACTTTCCTGCTGCCCATGTAGAAAGCTTTCTCTTTGCTTTGTTTACATTGCCACTCCAGCACCAGGCAGTGGCGAATTAAAAATAAAAATAAAATTGATTAAATAAACAGTGTGCGTAAATAAAAGGTAGTAAACTCACTTGATTGACTTTTGAATCACAGGAATAAAATCTCATAGACTTTATGTTGCCTGGATATAACCTTATTCTGTTATTATGTTTGCTTATTTTTAGCCGAGCTTCACTGATTATATACTGGCAGAAGCATTTACTACCTCTTGTGTGAAGTGTAATATCATCTTGTACCTAGGATTTACAATCTGACTTTGTACTCAGATAAGTATAGAGGAAGTAATAGTGTCTTGTGTAACTTGCACTCTGAAGAGTTCTGGAAGCTTGTGTTATTAATCAGCCTTTTCCTCGTCCTGGCTTTCAATGAAGAATATTTTTAGCTGCACACACAGCAAATGACTCCTTGAAGTCACAGTTCTAGGGAGTACTATTAAACTTTTCTTGCTCACAGAATTGTAGAGTGCATTAGTTTTATTTTACAATTATGTTCATACACCAGTGGAAGACCTGCAAGCTCTCTGTTGAAGAATCAAGCATATAGATCCATCTTCTTTGCTGATTGTGATAAAACCCTGGGGTTTCCTAGTATGGGAATATTTAATGAATAATTGTCATCCTCCCCCTTTATTTTCATATGTATTGAAAAGTCATTGCATCTCATTTTCTTCTGTGGAAATTAGTACAAGAGCAGTATTGACTTATTTTACATGGCATTTTGAACTGTTAGATCATGCTTCCTTAAAAATATTTTTGCTTCATTAAAAAAAAAAAAAAAAAAAAAAAAAAAAAAAAAAAAAAAAAAAAAAAAAACCCAAAACAAGCAAAACCCCCAACAACTTAAGTTACTTCTGTATCTTTTATTTTCCTAAAATATCTTTGAATAATTATTTAATAGCACTTGCTCAAAAATTACTAGTGCTCAGGAGAAAATTGCTACTGTAAATCAGAATGAACTGTAAAATTTATGAAAAATATGATAATCTGTTTCTCCCTCTGTTCTCACAACTTTATTTGAGAAATTAGATATACCTGCAGCCTCTCAATTTGATGTGATAGAGTTTAAATGCCTTTTATCTGATTACTAAATTTTATTTTCAGAGTTTTTGTCATTGGATCACAGTTTAATTTCCTTTGACACTTAGGATAATAGATTCTAAATTGTATATTCTAACTTGTAGGATTTCATTAAATACATGTAGAGAAAAAATTATGGTCAGACAGAACCCATTCACTTCAAAAAAACATTCGGAGACTCTGCAGTCCCATGTGGAAGATGTCCCTTCAGCTTTCCAATATCCTAATTTTAAAGGTGACCTTAACAGAGCTTTAACCAGGGATTTAGTGAAAGAAAAACACATACTTGCAAGGAAGCTAGAAAACTGACTGAAAAGTGCAGCATGGCCCATCATCTGTAAGAAATATCCTGCTCTGCTTGTCGGAATTGTGCTCTGAGCACTTCTGAGAGAGTCTGATGAGGCTTGACACATCTAATTCTATTAGGAGCCTAAAATTTTAGCCTTTATTTTTGGGTTGTAAAATATTTTTGGTGTTCAAGAAAATATTTATGAAATCTAGTAACTAATTTGAAAAATTATGCTTATATGAACTGCTACAGAACTCTATTAATTTAAATTAGCTAAAAGTCAGGACTTAAAAAGATCCAACATATTTATTTTACGCTTGATTATTTTCCTGACTTTCATATGTCAAGTGAAACATAAGTACTGTACCATAAAAAATATAATGATAAAAAGATACCACAACAGTTCTAATACAGCAGAAAAGTAACAGAAAAAGAATAATGGTGTTACCTGAAGGATTATGCTGTAGAAAAGTAGCAACCAATAAATGCAGAGGTAATAAGGGCAGCAATTTAATTATATATTTTACAGAAAGGGAGCTTTAGTTCTAAATAGGAGCTGTAAGCATTTAATTGTTTCAACTTCTAAATGACAGAAAACAATGCAAATAAAATTTGAGGCACATTTTGTGGACTCTCTTGTGTCACATATTGTGCAATAAACTTTAAATAGACTAAAAGGATCAAAGGCATAAAATGTCAGTTGAAGTCAGAATTCAGAAGTTTAAGTCTTTTTCAATATTATCAATGGAAGAATTGTCAATAACCTTTATATAGCTTAAGCTTCAGTGCAATTTCCAATATAAAGATTATGAGAGGCAAGGATCTTTCAGGCAGTGGGGCTTTTTTTTTTAAGTTAGTTTTCTCTTTTTTAGTTTGACGCATTTCTTCCCCTTGATGTGAAATTTTCTGTGTGCAATTTCTTATGTGGGTATTCAGGATTGCTGGATGCTTTACAGTTGAGTCCTACTTTTAAAATATATTTTGTTATCTGCAAGGGTTTTAAAAACATTGCTCACTCTTTTTCCCAGATCACTCACGGTTGCTAAAGATCTGATCCCGCAGGTACTTTGCTTAATAAAACAACCATGACACAGTCGAAAGGCTGTAAGATGTTAAAGACTAGTTGGAAGGAAATAGAATGCAAAGGGGAATGTAGCACAAGACACTGGACCTATCTGTCTTTCTCATATCTGAAGTGGAACAAAGAAACTGAACAGAGAAAGCAGGTTTCCTTTCATTGCTCTAGTGAATCTTCTATCTGTAAGATGAAAGAACGTGAATAAGAAAGGCTTTCCTCAGCATCCCCAAAAAGCTGAGAAAAGGCTGATCATTCATAGTGGATGTTCCTGCTGATAATATTTCTAAAATTCTTAGACTCTTTTTCCTAAGGCAATTTCAAGTTACCCCTCTGGTGACTTCTTACTATGAAGTGGCTCACACCCAGTTCTACTGGCATTTGTATGGTGTATATGTTCTATTATCAGGCAAACGTAAGAGTATGTTGGTGCAACAATTTTGTCTTTGCACGCTAGTCCCAAGGTATGTAGTATTTTGATCATTATCAATATCAGCTTTGTGCCCTTCATTACATGAAAGATATTGACGTGCTGGAGTGTGTCCAGAGAAGAGAACAAAGCTGGTGAAGGATCTGGAGCACAAATCCTATGAGGAGCAGCTGAGGGAGCTGGGGTTGTTTAGCCTGGAGAAAAGAGGCTCAGGGGAGATCTTGTTCTGTACAACTGTCTGAAAGGAGATTGTAGCGAGGTGGGAGTTGGTCTCTTCTCCCAGGTAATTAGCAATAGGAATAGGCTTCAAGTTGCACCTGGGGAGGTTTAAATTGAACATTATGAAACTTTCTTCACTGAAAGGGTTGACAAGCACTGGAACAGACTGCCCAGGGAAGAGGTTGAGTCACCAAACTTGGAGGCATTTATAAGATGTGCAGATGTGATGCTTAGGGCTGTGGAACTTAAGTGTACCACTTAGTGGTGGACTTGGCGGTGTTAGGTTTATGGTTGGACTTGGTGATCTTAAAGGTTTTTCCCAACCTAAATGATTCTATAATTCTGTATGCCAATTTATTTTTACTCACTATCATTTGCTCTGTTAATTTCCTCTTCCTCTTTTACTTTAAAAATAGAAGTAATGTGCAGAGAAAACACTGCTTTGTCATTTAATAACCTCTCTAAATTTTAAAATGAGAATAATTTAAGCAGTGAAATAGGTTTCTCAGACAGAAGAGTTTCAGCCCTGAAGGAGAAAGTATCTACCAGCTGTGTGTAGGTACAAAGGACCTTGTAGGTACAAAGGACCTGTCGACAAGGTCTGATTTTCCCTTGAAGTTAGCCCCACTTCGAGTTGGAAGTTGAACTACTTGACTTCCCTGAGCTGTCCTCTAACATGACCTTTGTTTATGAGGGTATGATGTGCAACGCGTTCTGAACGTGTTGCACATCATACCCTCATTCACCATCCAGCAGCAGCTGTTTTTGCTGGATCTGTCAGAAAAGTAATATAGATTAAATATTCTGACTTATAAACCTCATGAAGATAATACTGTGATTTTAACAATTAATACAATGAGACTCATTTTGGGCTGTAGCTACCAATTTCTTCATGTCAGTTCTGTATTCTGTTTCAAAACCTAAAAGTTTTCCTGTCATAGAGCATGTGTGGATATTCATTAAAAAACTAGATAAAACATTACAGAAGGTAAAAGATTCTAAAGGCATGACATATACCAGCATCTCCTTTATCCTGTATCTCCTTTCATGTGCTTACACTAAAGCAACAAAAGGAGAGACAACCTGTATGGGAATCTCCGTGTTTTCTCCTACATTCCTGATAATTTTGTAGTCCACTTCTCTACCACATTAATAGTCCCTAGGGGCTATCATTAATGAAAGATGATTCAGGACAATTCTTGTCTGTCCAAGTCTTGATAAAGAATCAAACTGGTTCCCAGTAGCCCATGAAGTAGTAACATGAGCACTGTCTCTGTTTCAGTATTTAGCTGGTGCACAGGCCACAGGATGATGCTTCTGCAAATGGAGGATCCTTGGTGAACTGCAAGATGAAACACTATGTCAGAAGACTGCCTGTAAATGAAAAATCTGAAAAGTTATTCTCTTCTGAACTAGTTTAAAGGAACACAGCTACAGATTAAAGGGAAAAAAATCCCAATATTTTGGCCAATACATGGTTTCCTTTGAGATAGTGTGCAAAAATAAGGACAGTAAATTCAGTATTCCTATCTTCTGTCTTTTTGTGTTGCCTTGAATCTCTTGCTGCTTTAAAAAAGCACTGTGCAAAGTCCAGCCCACAATGAGTTCTAAATGTACTCCAAGAAGGCCAAGGGTTTATCCCAAGTCTGACTATGACCCTACAGAGAATGACACAGAAGAATCATTGCAGTAGACTTGATACCTCATCAAGAAGTTGCTATCTGGCCTAAATAAAGCCGAAACATGCCTACAAATTGGTAAAAGAGACTTAGTTCAGCTTGAGTCATGGGTCTGAGGGACTCATATGCCCTCATCTTCCAGCATAATATATTATGGTAGTTTTGCCTCTGGTGTAAATCAGAGCAGGATCAGCTTCCTAGAGTGTTCTATTTTTTTTTTTTTCATATTCCTTTTAGTAAAAACTTTTAGAAACTTTTTGTCAGAAACAGCTAGAGCTTTTGTACAGGTGTATTGTAGATAGGTAGTTACTGGCAACTGGGTCATGGCTGATCTTTTCTTTTTTCCCCTATAAAGAATTGTATAGCAGAGTTGAAGTAGCAATAAATAGAAAAAATGATTTATTTTCATTGTAGATAAAACTCTCACCATCAAATAGGAACTTTGATGTATTTGTATAAGAAAAGTTAGAAAAGAGTGTTTGAATCATTCATCATGAAGCATTCTAAAGCTAAAAGGTCAAAAGTTTCTCCCATCTGTCAGAAAACAGTCTCCAAAACCAGAAGACTGCCGGAAACATGCTCAGTCCAACTTGATTTTAACCATTGGGAAGTGCTGAAAATGAGGAAAATAAAGTAAAAGAAAACAGCCTTCAAAATTAAAGGGGAAAAGTTATTTTCAGTTGGACATTTCTTTAGAAAGAGTTGTTAAATTGTGACTTCCACAAAATATATATACAGCCCTGAAAAAATATGAATCCTGGTAAGTCTTAAAAGCAGATAGAAGTAAAATATTTCTGCAGCCTGCATGTTGCCTTTTCTGTGTGCTTCATGACATGAAAAAGTGATATTAATAAACAAAGGAGTCAAAGGGCTCTTGGGTGAGTCATAGAGACAATTCAATGTGTCTTTCTGTATTAAAACTTGAAATATGAGAGAAAGTGAAGGAAAGTTTTACATAATAAGAAAGATAATCTAAGCTTGCTAGAGTATCTGGGGAAATTATGGCATCTGGAAACAGAAGATCTTTAAGTGATGCTGCTGAATCCAGGACCATTCTTGTGAATTATTATAGCTTTGTTAAATTCTTATCTTCCTGCATGAAAAACTTTGTTGCAGAAAGCACTAGCAATCTCAAATCAATGTACTTCTTACTTTGTTTTCTGTTAAGGAAATGAGTTTTGATCAGTCTGCTTGGAATTCTATGTTTTCTCTGTTATGTAGAAAATGTATGTCTTTCTGAAGTCTTTCCCAAGAATCCTAAGTAATACCTAAATATGACCTATACTTACAAATGTTTCTATTTTTATGATTTTATTTTCCAAATATATCAAAAAAGCAATATTTCTTTTTTGAAGTGATTATATAAATATTATGATATATGCATATACAAGTATATGCATACACTACATTCTCTTCAGAATATTTCCTCTTCTTTTTCCACATTATTACTAACAGATTAGCACATTACTGCATTTGGGCTTATATTTCTTTTCCTATTTTAGTCTATTTCTACTTTTGAAACCTATTTCTAGTCTTATTTTGGATTCCTTCTCATTTGTTCATGTTTTTCTTATTTCACTCTCAACTTCTGCATTTCTTTTTAATTTTTCTTACAAAATTTTTTATTATTTTTTTATTTATTCAGATAAATACTGATATGGGCAAGAGATTCAGCTCCACCCTCTTAGGTCACCTTACAAATCCTCCAGGGATTTTTAATGCTGTCTCTATCTTCAAAATCCATTTGAAAATCTTTCATGTGTGATCTTGAATTATGTGCAAACTTTCATTTCCAGTAGGATTTTTGCTTATCACTTTATGCATACACTATATGTGTATAAAAATATAGCTATGTATTATTTTAGTGTGCTTCTCCATTTTGTTAGGTTTTCTATTTTCATGCTTCATTTTTTTTCTCCATCACTCTCTTCCCCTCACCCGCACCCCTTGTTAGCTAATATCTGTCTAGTTTCTCTTTGCATTTCTTCCTCACACATAATAACTTGTGTTCCTGGAAAACACAATTGTTGCAAATTCCCTTGCTGGTTTTTCTGTTTCTGTTACTTGTTCTAGTAATGACAAGCCATGACATTACCTGCATCAGCCCCTGCCTTCTCTGTGACATACCTTTAAGATTCCGAAGAATGTAGCACAGGGTGATGACCTTTACTTTGGCTGCAAAAACTCTATGTAAATAAGCAGCCTTTCACCTGATCTGCAAACATCAGGATTAGACCTAAATCCTGTATCAGCCTGCACTTGAACGTCTGGGGACTCCTGACTTGCTGGGCCCTGGAAACTGGATGAGCTATAAAGCAGGGTATTTTCTCTAGGTTTCTGGGACAAGTGGCTAATTCAAAAGAGCATATTAAAAACCCCTAACAGAACCCAGTGTTTATTTACTCAGGGGTGTTACATCCCACAGAAAAAATGCTTAGTCTATTTACCTGAGTCCCTTTCATTCTCTCAAGTGTTGGGCGTGTCTTGGTCTCCCAGATGTATCACCCCTCTGTGCCTTAGCCTGTGCTTTGTGGGAGGTACTTTTAAGACTGAACCACCATCTTCTCAGAAAATGTTTAGCTGTCTAATTTTTTTTTTTTTTCAATCTAAAGGTCTAAGATTTAGAATATCATCCAAAGACTTTTTGAGCAGCAATCACTATTTCAGCCATCATCACCTTTACTCCATTTCTTATCTTTGGCTACTGTTGTGTTTCCTCATATCCTTTTTTGATAGCCTCAGGGAGGCTGAGATATGAGTCCTAAAAATGTTCTTGACTGTATAGGGAAGAGCTTTACATGCCTGGATCTTGGCAGCAGTGCCTCTCGGTAAATGTGATGATATGACTTGAATATGTTTCTCATAGAAAGAGCAGAGCCTCTCAAAGTGCTCTAAATAGAAACAGAGTTGCAGAATAATTAGGAAATGGCTATTATGCCTCAAATTGTGCGTGTATCTGGTGAGGAAGGATTACAGAGAGCAGGGAGTGCTCTAATTTATTTGGTGTGCATATTCTTGCAAATCCAAAGTATTTTCAGATATTCCAGGTGATGCTGAATTCTGGCTAGCAAGAGATAACTGCTCAGTGTCTTTTTTCTACTGCTAAAGCAGTTTTTTCTACCATCTGGAACTTAACCTTATGAAACAAATAAAATTTTAGTATGTTCTTAAGGTTTTTTTTTTTTTTTTACTTAAGCTTAACCCAATAATGTGTTCTTCCTTGAAGGAGATAAGGATATTCAATGTCATGTTTTTTGCTGGTGTAGAAATTGTGGAGGAAAACATAAATACTTCGAAATTGATTTTTCTTTATTAATTAAAATTCTGAAGAATTTTCAATGTAAATATTTCTGAGATAAACTAAGAAACAATTTCTGTCAGTGGGAAGAATTCTGTCCTTAAAACCTCAAAAACTCTCAAGTCTGCAGTAAAAGCAATATTTATTCTGTGTCTAAATGAATTTGTAGGAATAAGATCACTCCAAATGGATCCTTACACCTAAATCCATTTCTCTGTTTTCAAAAACTGGGCCTCATTTGGTATTCTGATTTATCAGTACCAATTTTTGTTTTATTTTCCTCTCTGAGTTTTCAGACAAAATAATTCCGGTCAGATGCATTTAGTTAGATTGCCATACCTGTAGCATATTTACCTTTACTTCTCTCTTGAATTTTGTAGACTGAAAGCAAATATTTGCTCTTTGGATCCTTAGCAGATATTGTTACCATTTTGAATCCCACCGCCAGGGTAGATGTACTGGGTTAAATGAAGCAGGCACTGAAAGGTCACACTTGATAGCTGACATACCTACAGATTGCTGTGTAACAAACATTTTTCTTTGAAGCATTCTTTAATAAATGCAAGTGAACACTTCAACAATTTGAGAAAGATATACAGAATATTTAGAGATTGTCAGAGCTCGAATGCTATAACTGTGCTATCTGTAAGTGTAATGATTCATAAAGAACTTCAGAGAAAATAGTAATGCACTTTTTGACAATGAAAGCAAACAAAAACAGCAACCTCTAGTAACAAGAGTTTAATAAAAGTAAAGAGACTCAAAATATACACACTTGCTACTCTAAACCCATGGGTTTTACAGAAAGATATAGACACAAATTACACATAACAAAAATATTTATTCTATTGACAGCACAAAAAATTGCTCATCACCTGACTTATAGAGTGTTCAGACTCTCCAAATTAGTTCATGCTTTCTCTGATACCATTGCGTACTAACTGGCAGATATTGCTAGCTTCCAATTTATTATTATTCCCGCATAGTTTCTCTCCAAACAAAATAATTTAAAGAACAAAGATTTAGTCTTGCAGATGGGTCAAAAGAGCAAGAAAAAAAGTGATATTCTTATACTAATTTTTCTGAATAGCTGAAGTAAGCTTACAGTCATTTCTGTCATATAACAAAAGCCTCTGAGTCCATGTTGCTTAATTCTTAAGATTCTGTTAAATATTTCAGGGCTCTTTGTCATACACTAGAAATGAAACCAATCTCACACAGCAATGCTGGAAATGATAAATCCATATCTACTAGTGTTTTTATTTTAAGACATTATCTGAAAATTTTGATAGCATGATTTAGTTGCAGAGATTTCTAAATAGCTATTGATACATTGATAGACAATATAGAAGAATCAGTCAGGAATCTGAAAAAACCCCTGTTTGGCACAGCCTGGTTTTCGGTAGCAGGGGGGCCACAAAGATGGCTCCTGTGAGGGAGCTGCTGGAAGCTGCTGGAAGCTTCCCACCATGTCCAGCAGAACCAGTGGCTGATGGCTCTGAAGATGGACATGCTGCTGGCCAAACCTGGGCCAATGAGAGAGGCTGGTAACGCCTCTGTGATGACATATTTCAGAAGAAAATCAAAACAACGTCACAAGGTTTTGCCATTCTAGTCAGAGAAGAGGGGGAGGTGAGAACATGTGAGGGAAAACAACACGGTGACACCAAGGGCAGTGGAGAAGGAGGGGGAGGAGGTGCTCCAGGCGCCGGAGCCGAGGTTCCTCTGCAGGCCGTGGCGATGCCCATGGTGAAGCAGCTGTGCCCCTGCAGCCCAGGGGTCCATGGGGGATGCAGAGATCCACCCGCAGCCCGTGGGGGAGGTGCCCGTGCCGGAGTGGGCGGATGCCTGGAGGAGGCTGTGATCCAGTGGGAGACTCGGTGGAGAGAGGGCCCTTGTTTCCAGGCTGGAGCAGCCTGTCCTTGGAGGGCTGCACCCCGTGGAAAGAGAGACCCACGGCGCAGCAGTTTGGGGAGGGCTGTGTGCCCGCGGGAGGGGCTCACGCTGCAGCAGGTGCGGTGTGGCTGCTGCTCGTGAGAGTGGACCCACGTCGGAGAGGTTCACGGAGAACTGTCTCCCGTGGGAGGGACCCCACGGCCTCACAGGGGAAGGACTCCTCTCCTGGAGCAGCGGAAGGAAATCTCGGTGATGGACTGACCAAACCCCCATGCCCTGTCTCCCTGCGCTGTCGGTGGGAAGGAGGGAGGGGCTGGGGGGTTGAAGGTGTTCTAAGGGCTTATTTTACTTCTCATTATCCTCCTCTGATTCTGTTAGTAATAAATTCACTTTGCAACTTAAGTTGAGCCTGTTTCGCCCTTGAAGTGTTTCTCCTGGTCCTTATCTCGCTCATTAATTAATTTTTAATTTTTGTTAATTTTTTTTCCTTTTCCCTCCTCTGCCCAGCTGTGGCAGGAGAGGGTGAGCGAGCGGCTCTGGTGGGTGTCTGGCGTTGGGCCAGTGTCAAACCATGACTGTCGTACTCAGACACAAAAGGAACCACGCAGACTCAGCTTTTCAGGATAGAGAAGAAGTGCCACGAAAGGCCCCGCTGTTTATTTTACTTCATATATATATGTTTCTAGGAATGACCGTGGATTGGAGGATGAGGTTACCACCTCTCCAACCACACTGGTCAAACGAAAAGACCATCAAACTTCTCCGCCTCAGGAGAAAGAATGAAAACAAAAAGGAATGGTTGGCCAAACATAACTGTGTTTACAGAAAGTGTGTGAGAACTCTATCACAGAAATGAAAACATCAAAAGACTGCAAACTCAGGGTGACACACGACAACCCCAAACACAAAACCAAGTGAAAAAAAGGAAAGCTAAGGACTTCTTTTTAGAATTTTGCTGACACTTTAATGACTACTGTCCCTGGGCAAACAAACGTTTATACCACTATAGCAGGTTTATAGTAAACATATGGAATAGAGAGACAGAGAGGTTGTTTCTTGCAAATTTTGTTTAGAAACTCTGATCCTCTAAGACTGTGTGCAGCAACTAGTATGATACAATTTCAGTAAGAGGTGATTCAACAAAGGGAAAGGAGTCCAAAATGATGACCAAGCTGAGACAGATCTGTGCAGTAAGCACCCAGTGACTCTCTACATAGTCACTGGGCTATTGTCACCAGGGCTTTATCAAGATTGAAAAGTGGAGCCAGAAACTCTTGTAAAGGCAGAAATATATCCCCCTCTCTGCATCCCTCTCTCCTTTCTTCCAAAATGGAGTGGATAACTTTTGAGTGAGGAAAGTGCCTTTTTACATGCAATACAGTAGTGGCTGTAGCAGTTCCTCAGCCAGAGGGAATTTCTAGTCCTTCATTGCGGGCCATCTTTCTAAAGGCCAGACCTGTATTTTACACTGGACAGCACAGGGCACGTGTTATGGAGATGGACCTGGAGCCAGTGAGAGGAGGCAGGGTTCCTTATCTTTCCTCTTCCCTCCAGCTTATCTCCATTTCAGGTTACTTGAGGAGTTCCACTGCTACTACCCAATATGTATTTCAGAAACGACATTCTTCTATTTTTGGTGATAGCTGTTTTTCTGATTAAGTCATATAGTGTTTTACTGAGGCTTTAAAAAGTAAGTTGAGTGGAGTGGATGCACTGAGGCAAGAGGCAAAGAATTTTTAATCTACCTGGAGGTGGCTTTCCAGGAGGTCTATCTTGAACCTCTTGCACATGATTCTCTTCTATGGAGTCTGAGAGATTTCAGGAGAGTCCATGAAAGAAAGTCTGTGGTGAACTGATCAAAATTTTAAAATTAAACCACCAACCCATTCAAAGAATCCTTAAACTTTAATTTAAGCAAAGATAAATGTTAGGTTATTTGTATGACTCATACTTAATATTTGTGTCTCCGTTTGCTCCATCTCATACTGAACTATATAGGGAGTTGAACATGCCTGTTCTCATCCATGTCTTCTACCATGTGGATTTTCCACAAAATCAAGTCTTCTGACTCCAGCTTCTAAACAATGCCTTCTATGATAAGTTATTATTCTTACACAGTTTTTATTATCAAAATAGTAGCATTAGTTACTCTTCAGCTGGAATTTTGCCAAGAAAAGCAAACTCATTTACAATTTCATCCTTTGGCAATCCACTTGACTTATGATTTACAGGATGTTTGCCGTTGTGGCTATTTTGCATATTCTGCAGCTCTTTGCCAATAGCAGAAAATATTATGTAATAAAAGTAAACTAAGAAAAAGAGAGCTGGTAATTTAGATATTTAGAACTAGAAAGTAGTCCAGATTGTGGCATGAGTATAAACAGCCTGATTGCTCTGGAGCAATTACAGAATTAAAAGACACAAAATATCTACTCCACCAATGATAAACAAAGCAAATTAAATAGTCCTTCTGCTCTCAGACAATAGAATTTAAGGTTACAGCTCTAGCTTTACATCCTGTTGTGCTTCCTTCTAAAGTGTAGAGAGGGGAGTGTGTTTAAGAATATACGAAGCAGGTAGACCCAGTCCAGTGCCACCTAGGCACATGTGCCTAGCTAGTGTAAGATGAGCTTTGGGTAACTGCAATGTAATGTAACTAGCAGAGTAAAAAGTGGTTCAGCCCCCTGACTCATGAGTTGTGAAGCTGCATCTAAAGTACAGTTTTGGATTCCCAGTTTGAGGAAGATGTTAATGTAGTGGAGCAACTCTAACAGATGGCACTAAAATGAATGGAGTGTATAATGTGCAGGAGAGATGGGTTTGTTCAGTCATAAGAAAGCTAAACAGGGATCTTACTGCTATCAGCTGCCTAAATGGGTAGCTATAGAGAAGATGAAGCCGGACCCTTCTTGTGCACTCTAAATAGAAATAAGAAGACACAGGGTACAACAACAGAAAATCTGATAAATCAAATATATGTTTTACCATGAGAGTGATCAAATGTAGGAACATGTTTCCCAGAGAGTCATGTATTTCCCAGAGAGGCTCCACATAGAACCTTCCTCCTTGGAGATATTTAAAACTTAAATAGGTAAATATCTGAAGAAACTGATCAAACCAGAACCAATATGAATCAAAGACTGGAGTAAATGCTCCTCAGAGATCCCTTCTGGGAACTCTCTATGATTATATAAACAGACTTATTACAACTGTTGTTTAAGAAAAAGATGCAATAGCTGCTTTGACAAGATAACATTTGCAAATGTTTCTGGATAATGCTAAGCAGATGTTGCCTAAAATGAGTAGGGAAAAATCATCACAAGTGCAGAACCCTTCTCTGAAAACCGCTGGATTTGCATCTTTTAGATGCAGGGGTTTTTTTCTGTACATATTTATAGAATTGTAGAATATCCTGAGTTGGAAAGGACTGACAAGGATCATCAAGTCCAACTCCTGGCCCTGCACAGGGCAGTTTTAAGAATAAGATCATGTGCTTGAGAGCATTGTCCAAATGCTTCTTGTACTTTGGCAGGTTTGATGCTGTGACTGTTTCCCTGGTGAGCCTGTTCCAGTGTGCAACCAACCTTTGTGTGAGAAACGTTATCCTAATATCCAGCCTAAAGCTTCCCTGATGCAGATTCATGCTGTTCCTTTGGGTCCTGTCACTGGTCACCAGGCATAAGAGATCAATGCCTGCCCCTCTGCTTCGCCTTGTGAGGAAGCTGTAAATTGCAATGAGGTGTCCCGTTCTCCATATTGAAAAAATCAAGCAATCTTCTTATGCTGTGACACCCAAAACTGCACACAGGACTTGATGTGAGGCTGCTCCAGTGCAGAGCAGAGTGGGACAATCCCCTCCATTGCCTGGCTGGCGATGCTCTGTGTGATGCCCCCCAGGACACGCTTGGCCCTCCTGGCTGCCAGGGCACTGCTGACTCATATTCAACTTGCCACCGACCAGAACCTCCAGGCCTCTTAGTGCAGAGCTGTTCTCCAGCCTCCCACTCCCCAGTCTGTATGTACAACATGGTTGCCTTATTCCAGGTGCAGAATCCAGCATTTGCCCTTGTTAAACTTCATATGCTTGGTAATTGCCCAACCCTCTGACTTTTCAGTATCTTTCTGAAGGACCTCTCTGCTTTTGAGGGAGTCAACAGCTCCTCCCAAATATTTGGCATAGGTAAACCTACTTAGTATACTTTCCGGTCAATCATACAAGTAATTTATGAAGAAATTGAAGAATACTGGCCCTAAATTGGAGGCTGATGAAACCCCACGAGTGATCAGTCACCGGCCTAATGCAACCCCACTCACTATAACCCTTCGTGCCTGACCTGTGAGCCAGTTGCTCACCCATCGCATGCTGTATTTATCCAGCTGTGTGCTAGATATTTTGTCCTGAAGAATACTGTAAAATACAGTATCAAAAGCTTTACTGAAATCTAAACAGATTACTGGCTTCCCTTGATCAACCTGTTGGGAAAGGAAATTAGGTTGATTATGCTAGACTTTGCTCTTGTGAAGTTGTGCTGGCTGTGACCAATGACTGCATTGTCCTTCAGGTGTTTTTCAATAAATCCTAGAATAATCTGCTCCCGTAGTCTGTAATTTTACCAGGTCCTGAAGTGAGACTGTGTTTCCAGGAACGTTCTTCTTGACTTTCTTTTAAATTGGGACAAGGTGTGGCAGCTTCCAGTTGATGGGAACCTCTCTAGATTCCCAAGACCATTCAAAAATCATAGAGGTCTCATGATGATGTCAGCTACTCAAACATTTATGTAGTCATATAATCTCAGCAAGACAACCAGCAATTCTGATGATGCAAGTGATTGCCCTGGCATATGAGTCGCGTTAGTTTTAGCAGTGCAGACTTTTTTTCTTGGGAAATCAGGACTACCTCAGAAGTTAGGGTTGTAAATGATTGCACTGATTATTGATTAAATGGGGAACTGCATAATTGCTTCACCTCGGAACATGATTAATTTGATGTTAGTGGTTGAATACTCCTACAGGAGCATAAAAAAGATGCATTTAATATATGGGTTATCTCTTCTGGGTTAATTAATGCTGGGAATTGTAGAGGGGCGGCCCCCAAA
>VZTE01006316.1:45014-63675 GCA_013397775.1 Eulacestoma nigropectus | reverse complement strand
TCCATCTCGAATCCATGTCGGAGTCAGATTTGGGTCTGTACCCCTGATTCCCAGAGCTCTTCAAATAAAAGCACCTGCATATAATCATTCCGTGATTATGTGTTTCCATGCTAACACCACTACTTGCACTCTCTCTACTGTACTCAAGGAAGGGTGGGTGGGTGGGTGTGCACACATGACTCAATGAGTATATTTATGAATGAAAAACAGACTATGAATTATAGAAGAAATATTTATTAATGTACTTGTATGTATCTAAACTTATGTTTCAAAGTTCTTTTCTGGAATCCTTCTAGCTTTGTGGAATAAGGTAAATAGATTAACACTAAAAGATGTAATATTCAGGCCACCTCTCCTTGGCAACATGAATTAATCTGTCCTTACAGGCATCTAATTATAGGAGTAGTTGAATCTTTAATGCATTTTGCTTGCTATAAAAAAAATCCTATTTGAATAAAGCACTTTACAAACTTGAAAGAAAATGTTCTTGTTCTATTAAGAACTTCATGTTCTGAAAAAGAAGTTAAACTACCAATGACACCATTACCAATTGCTATGAAAAGAGCAACACACACTTTTTAAAAAAACTTGTAGCATTCTAATTACCTGGCTGCATGCTAGAAGAACTAGATCTATATCAATTTGCAAAATTTATTGTTAGTCGCTGCCCAAATTATTTTCCTTGCTTCCAGTTATGTAAATAAAAGGCAAAACAACTCCATAAAATGAATTCAAACTCATTATTCTGCCCTTCAGTCATTTAAAAAAAAATATAATCACAGAGTCACTGTCTACATCTTCTCTCCTTTACTGTTCTTTATTCAGCAACTAAAATTTGAATACATGAAAGTTCTGCAAACCCAGGGGAAGAAAAAGATTTTCTCCATAATTTTTTTGGTTTTCCTTAGGTACGTTTTTCTGAGCTACTGAATTATTTTTCTCTACATAATCATTCAAACCAGTACGTTTCTCAGAGAGAGTGCATTTCTTTCTTTAAGCACACTTTTTTCCTAGCTGAAAGAACATTTGCGAGAGGGAGAAGGAAATAAGGAAAGGAAGGAGACAGATGCATCAATTACTGAGCATTTTTAAGACCACTGACTGCATTATTTCAGACAAATATGTTATGTCCTAATCCAGGAATAATAAGAAAATATATCTGATGTATTAAGCATGAAATAAATCAAGCTTCAGCCTCCTTTGGTAGTGCCCAAGTCCATCAGGAGATGAGAAGGGTGTAAAGGTATAAGCAAGCCCCTTCAGTATACTGTGGGATGCAAATGCAGGACAAGATACAAACTAAAGAATCAGGTTTCTTTCAACAGACCTTATAATGTAAAGTTGTCATATGTGCAAAAAGGAATGGCAGTGAAAAATACATTTCTGATGCAGGACCATTTGTCCTATCTTATACAGTCCTGTGATATTAAGGTTATTATACCCTGTAAATAGGACTCATCTGGGACTAAATTTAGTTAAACATTTGGGTCATCTGGGAATTTCATCTCATCTGCACTGGAAAAGGTGAAAGCAATATAATTTCATTACATGCAGTGAGCCTCTGCCTGTCACATCTGCAGAACAATAGCACCCATAAGAAGATTATTTTTAAACTGTTAGTTTTTGCTCAAAAAATATTCACTTTGCATATGAATAAGCTAAGAAATGGGTCATCTTAGCGGCTGCTAAAGCTTATACATTTGAGCATGTTAGCTTTGTAGAAGTAATGGCTATTCTATTATTAGGAATCCCAAATACTTCAACACCTGTAAAGCCACTATTTAGCTTAGCACTGCTCAGTGATTAAAAAGCACTTTTAATTAAAAATACCTGGCCTCCTTCCTTGGTTACATAATGGAACTAAGATGAAAAGAGGTCAGTTTGGGGATTATTTTGGGTGTATTAATTAATTCTGATTGTCAACATTACTTAACAATTTCTGCCTTGGAAATTATATTTGGTTTGTTTGCAAGGGACTTCTAAGATCATCTAATATAATAACAGTTGGGTTAATAACAATAATAAATAATAATAAAAATAATAGTAAATCAATAAAAATACTGAACTCTATTGAGTTAATAGAAAATTATAGCCAAAGTGTAAATCTCATATTTGTTTGGTTTTAAATTTAGAAACCTAAATTAGAAACCTGATTAACCAGAGGTAAATTCTAACTGCCCAAATTAATATTGAATTTTGGAGTTTGTTGGTTTTCAGATTTTAAATTCTGCCACTTGTACTATAAAAATAGAAAAATTCTCACCCAGAAAATCCTGTTCTGTCTTTCATGTCTCATGTTGAAGAAATAAAGAAGGATTCCAAGTACATATCTATCCCCAAAATCAAAGACCTCTCTTATTCAGGCATGTAAACATCTAAGAGGTTTAAATGTTTAAGTCTGTAACCCCATATATATTAATTTGGAACAGGAAAAAAACCCCTGAAATCAGACAATTTGGAACCTATTTCTTTGGAGAAAAGTGTATCATAACACCAAATCCAGGATAATTGTCATTATGAATGCTCTTTGCTTTAAAGGTACTGCTTGTTCTGAAAATTTGATTTTCTTCAACTCTGAAAAACTGTAAGACTGTAAGCTATAAACATTCAAAAATTTGTACTATCTTTCAGTTTGAAAAACTATCATTCTGTCTGGTAGCTATCTTAGTAACCTTTAGATGAATCTTAGTTAATGTCTCTGTACATAAAATCAAAATCTCACTGGTGAATTTCAAAGGAATGAAAACATTCTTTGTTCCTTCCCTGGGGTTCTGGAAGTTACAACACTGATCCCCTGTTGCTGTTGGGGCGGCCATGACACACACGGACAGTGCCTCAGACAAGGGCAAAAAGCAGTTTATTCAAGAAGCAGTCTCTTTTTATACACCTTTGTATGTTATCATGTTCGTGTTACATATTCATTGGCTGCTAAATTACTACAATAGACTTATTGGCTATATTAACTACAATATACTACCATTGGACACCTATAGCGTAAGCGTACAAGCATTCAGAAAAATAACAGGTGCAGATATGTTGCTGTTTTTCTCCTTCCGTTGTTTTGATTTCCTTGCTTCTGTTGATACTACATTTTCATGGGTAGAAGCGAATTGTTTTTCCTTCTCAAGGGCTTTTCTCATGGATAGAAGCTAACCATATCCAAGTTAAGGTCTGTGAAGCCTTCAGGCTAGCTGTCGGCCTCAACAATCCGACATTTAAAATTCTTTTTCATAGTGAAAATAGTATTATTTCAGAGGATGCTGGGAAATAAATTCCTGGTTTTTGCCCTACCTTGTTTTTCCTGACCAAGCAGAGGTAGAATGCAATTGTAATGAAATGAATGTATTTACTCAGTCATGCATGTAAATGAATAAAATTCTTATCAAACAACTTGACATGCTTGATGTTGTGCTTTACTTGTCCTCACTTACAATTAGCAGCTTTGAAATAGTTCTGAGCCAGTCTTAATTTTCCTAAATAATAAAGAATTAGTAGCCCATGTATGTTTTTTTTCTGTTTTAACAGCTGTATGTAAATTAATTTTTTATATCTCTGTATTTTTCTACATGTCAGTATAACATATATAATCAGATATATATAGATACAAATATATGAAGAATTGTTGTTACACACTATGTAAGAATATATTATCTCTATACTGTAACAGAATATATATATAATTGCCTATATATAATACAAAATATGAGTGGACATATGTAGTACTATAAATATATAGCTTTCATATCTAAATATAAACTAAACTAATATATAAAAAAATCTATAATCTAGAATATCTATATAGTGTCATCTATACTGTATTATAGCATTAGATACACTGTATTATTGTATATTAATATAAAATACATAAAACAAATTATTCCTGGATTCATAGATTCATCATAGAATGGTCTGGTTTGGAAGGGACCTTCCAACCATCCTAATTCCAACACCTTTCACTAGACAAGTTTGGTCAGAGTTCCATCCAGCCTGGCCTTGAACACCTCAGGGATGGAACATCCTCAGCCTCCCTGGGCAACCTGTTCCAGTGCCTTCCCACCCTCACAGCAAAGAACTTCCTTCTAGTATCTCATCTAAACCCACTCTCTTTTAGTTTGAATCCATTCCCTCTTGTTCTGTCTCTACATGCTCTTGTAGGAAGTCCCTCTCCGTCTTTCTTGTAGGCTCCCTTCAGGTGCTTGGAAGGCCACAATTAGGTCACCTCAAAGCCTTCTCTTTTCCAAGCTAAACAATCCCAATTCTCTCAGCCCTTCTTCAAAGCAGAGGTGCTTCATCCTCTGATCATCTTGGTGTCCCTCCTCTGGACTCACTCCAATAGGTCCATGTCTTTCTTGTGCTAAGGACCCCAGAACTGGATGCAGCACTGCAGGTGGGGTCTCACCAGAGCAGAGTAGAGAGGAAGAATCCCCTCCCTCACCTGCTGCCCATGCTTCTTTGGATGCAGACTGGGACACAGTTGGCTTTCTGGGCTGTGAGTGCACACGGCCAGCTTATGTCCAGCCTCTCATCCACTCTCACATCCTTCTGGGCAGGGTATGCTCGATCTGTTTATCCCCCACCCTGTGTTGATACTGGGGGTTGCCTCAACACAGGTGCTTGGTCTTGTTAAACGCCATGAAATTCCCATGGGCCCACTTCGTGAGCTTTTCCAGGTCCTTCTGCATAGCATCCCGTCCTTCAAGTGTGTCACTGCATTCTCAGCTTGGTGACATCTACAAACTTGCTGAGTTGATCCCTTCATCTGTGTTATTAATGACAGTATTAAATAACACTGGTCCCAATATGGCCCCCGAGGGACACCATTTGTCACTGATATCCATCATTGATCCTTACCTTCTGGATGTGACTGTCCAATCACTTTCTTATCCATCTAACAATCCATTCATCAAATCCACTTCTTTCCAATTTAGAGAGCAAGATGTTGTGGAGGACTGTGTCAAAGGCTTTACAAACGTCCAGAAAAATGGCATCTGTAGCCCTTCTCTTGTCTACTGATGTAGTCACCCCATCACAGAAGGCCACTGGTTTGGTCAGACAGGACTAGTGCTTGGTGAAGCTGTGCTGGCTGTCTCAAATCACCTCCTTGTCCTCCATGTGCCTTAGCACAGCTTTTAGGAAGATCTGTTTCATGATCTTCCCAGTATAGAGGATAGGCCAACAGGTCAGTACTTCCTAGGGTCCTCCTTTCTACCCTTTTTGAAGACAGGTATGGTGTTTCCCCTTTTCCAGTCACCTGTGACTACAACTGACTGCCATGACTTTTCAACTGTTATGGAGAGTGACAACAACATCAGCCAATTCTCTCAGGACTTTGGGGGGCATCTCATTGGATCCCACAGACTTATGTACATTCAGGTTCCTCAGGTGGTCTAAGGAACCTGATCTTCTCTTACAGTGGGAGGAAATTTGCTTCCCCAATCTCCATCCTGCTGTCCATCCACTTGAGAGTTGTGGGAACAGACGTTGTCATTGAAGGCTGAGGTAAAAATGTTGTGAAAAAAGTGAGTGTGTCTTGTAAGTGAAAAAATAACAGTTTACTAAAAAGTAAAACAGCAACAACTAAGATAACAGCAAAACCCACTAGATACAAAGGTGCTGAGTCATGTGTCCCCCTCCCCGGGAACAAAGGGAGCAAGATGAAGGAGAAGCTCCTCCTCCCAAGATGGCGGCCACCATAGCAGCCCACGTGGACCAGAGGAGAAAAGATAGCGAAGAAGCCTAGAGAGAACAAAAGACAGTGGGTTGTGTCTCTGTACCCTGTTTTTAAAGGTTTGCCACTCCCTCAGCTCCCTTCCATGAACCCAGGGTAAAACACATAGGTTTTGCTTCCTGGATGCAGGGTCTTACAGAGACAGTAAACAGACTGCAGGGATTGACGTAAAGAAGATATGAAATACACGATTTTTTTGGGTCACCTAGGTTACCTAGGACAGAGAGTTTACTTACATTTTTTTAAGTCAAACTTTCATATTAAAAGGCATTATAGAAGCATATGAACGATTAGCACTCTTTCTTTACTTGTTGGAAGAAAACTTAAATTTCTTAAGGGGAAATTCCAGAAATGGATTAATTTCTGGAAAAATCTCAAAGCAGATTATAATATCTAGAAAAACCTATTTTATTTGTGTGTCTTCTATTTTATGTATTTTAAGAATTCTTTTTTCTATATGTACATGTGTGTTTAAGGACTCTGAGAAAAAATCCCAGTTTAATCAGGATGAGGAGTAGCAGAATGAGAATGAGAAAGTGAAACAGACTGGTGGAGTCACACTCTTCCCCCTTTGAGAGAAATGCAGTGGATGGAAGCTCAGCAAGAGTCGTGGGAGCCTCGATCCTCTCGCCATCAGGCAGAAGGAGGAGACCTAAAACATGAGGGGAAATGGAAAAAGATTCCTGCTCAGGGAGGTAGAAGAATCCTCTCCCAGCCTCTCTTGCCTTCCCGAGTGCCCTTACGCAGCAGATATGAGGCTCTGGAACATGAGGGTCAGGCAGATGATATTGGAGAAGAAGGTCTGTCTAGGGGTTTATCTGGAACAGGCCAGTCAGCCAGGTGGATCACAACTTCAAGTGTTAAGAAAGAAAGAAGGGTAGTTGTATGGGGCCACTCCCTTCTGAGGGGAACTGGGGGCCCCATATGCCATCCCACAGGGAAGTCTGCTGCCTCCGTTGGGCGTAGGTAAGGCGTATTACCAGGAGACTCCCTGGAATGATTCAGCCCTCTGATTATTGCTCACTGCTTGTTATCCAGGTTGGCAGTGACAAGGTTAATGAGAGAAGTCCTAGCACAATCAAAAAGAACTTCAAAGCGCTGGGGCAACTCGTTAAAGGAACAGGAGCACAGGCGATGTTTTCCTCAAGTCCTTTAGTAGCAAGGAAGAATGCTGAAAGGAACAGGAGAAGCCAAATGATCAATGTGTGGCTTAGAGACTGGTGCCATTGGTGGAATTTGTTTTTTTCTGATCATGGAGTGAGCTATATAGCATCAGACCTGATGGAGACAGATGGGGTTTACCTGTTTCAAATGAGAAAAAGGATTCTAGCCCTTGAGTTGGCAGGGCTGATTAAGAGGGCTTTAAACTAGGTTTGAAGGGGAAAGGCGAAAAAACCAGGCTTGGTAGAGATGTGCCATGGGGAGGCAAGCAAGTATTGGGGGTAAAATTGATAGCCCACCCCAATGACTTTGAAGTGAGCCACACTGGAATGCACTTGCAGTCTTATGGGGACAAGCTGGGGACTCCAAAGGTAATAAAAGCCGACAGGGAAACACCAGAAAATTATGTCAAAGGAAAAAAACGGGTGTTCCTCTAGGAAGATGACATGGCTGACAGGCAAGCTGAGGTGCCTTTACACCAATGCTTGCAGCATGGGCAACAAACAAGAGGAGCTGGAAGCCACTGTTCTGCTAGAAAGTTATGACCTTGTTGCATTACTGAAACTTGATGGGATGAATCCCATGACTGGAGTGTCACTGTTGATGGCTACAGCCTGTTCAGAAGATACAGGGGAGGAAGGAGAGATTGAGAGATCGCCCTCTACATCAAGAAGTGGATTCAGTGTGAGGAGCTGTCTTTGAAGAACAGCCATGAGCAAGTCAAAAGCCTGTGGGTAAGAATCAGTGACCAAGGCAGAAAAGGAACCTTGTGGTTGGTATCTACTATAGGCTGCCTAATCAAGGGGACCTTATTGACAAAGGCTTCTTTTTTAAGCTACAGGAGGCATTGTGCTCACAGTCTTTTGTCCTGCTGGAGGGCTTCAACCACTGTGGGGTGGAGATCCTTTCTTGACAGATGACTTAAACAGAGTTTCAGTGACCTTTTCAGTTAAGGTGCATCATATGCAAAGAAATGTTGCTTTTGGCATCACTAGAAATTAATGCCAACTGTAGATATGACAAAACCACAAGTATCTTGCTCACTGAAAATTCTGAAATACAGCGGACTGTCTTCAACAAGGTTTAGTATCAGATGCAAAAACCACATCTCCTTTCTGATTAATTTTATGGCTGTGATTTCACTTCTTTTGACCCTTAACGTGGATAGTCTTTTCCTTAATAGCAGTGTGACTTGGTTAAGCAGTACTTGTCATCATTTGGTCAGCTCATGAGGTTATTTTCTTTTTAAAATTGTATTTTCTCAAGGCAGAGAAACCTACCATTCTGCAAATATCTACCTTTGAGTAGAGAATAAACAAAGTGTCAGGGTGAAAGACGATTCACACCAGCAAGGAAAAGGCAGGTATTGAAGGAGACTATTGAAGGAGAGGTACAATCTTAAATGTTAAAACTGAAGACAGAGCACCACTAAGTGAAATAAAAGATTTGTCTACTTGCTTTTAAACTGATGCAAAGCAAGAAAAAGTAAATTAATATAAGTAAACTACTTTAAATTGAGTAAAAATTGTGCTGCTGGGTGCATTAAGACAAAGGTGGAAGTTTACAACTGCTTAAAACACTTCTTGCAAGAGGAAAGCATAACATTGCATCAGGCAATTTACTGTTCCTACTGTTCTTGAAAGATTTGCATCTCAACAAGATATGGCATATGAATTCTTAAATTAGACCAATAATGACATACACACAAACAGCAAAAACATTATCTCTTCCTTCTCCTCCCTTTCTTTCTGCTTTCTTGTCATAGAGTATGTGACCAAGGAAACTGAAAGAATCCATGAGTGACAGAGCTTACACCAATCAATATGCTTCTCTCTGCTGGAGTGATCAAAGGCCAACTGTAGTGGACAAAATAGGGCTTTACCCTTTAAAGTATATTCTATCCTGTTGAGATCAGCACAAATATAAGGGATGAAACTGACTTCCCATGGCTGCCATCTGAGCTAAGAAACTGTAACTCAGTACCACCTGCAAAAATTTTTGCTTGAATCCCCAAAGTAATGATCCTTTCTACCGCCATCCCTTACACTCCAATTCTGTCAGCTCTTCAGTGTTCAAAAACGGACTAGTTAAGAGAGCAGTGAGAAAAAAAAGAACAAAATAAACATCTTTTATTGTTTAAGTAAGTAGATTTGAAATGGAATCACTGAAAGGTAAGTATACATGGACCCCCACTCACAGCTGCCTTTTTACAGCTGCACTTAGGAATTCTACTTCAAATATGCTTACACAGATATCCACCCCCCCCCCCACTGACTGCCCCTTAATTTTAATCTAAAAACCTAATCTGCCATAAAGTTACATGAAATAGAACAGACTGAGAAAATACTTGAGAATGACTGCTGTTTACAAAGATGGTAATTTATAGTATACAATTACTGATAAGGTAGAACAAGAGTTCAAAAACTGGACTGCATTACAAAGCATTTCTTCAAACATCCATTTTGGATTATTGCTGAAAGGTACTAATTGGTCTATTCTAGACTAATTTACAGACATTCATTAAACAGTGAAAAATGCATGCTTTAGAAACTTGGGACATTTCATGCCTTTGCGCTAACAGAATATGAGGATGGAAGCAAGTGACTGACATTTTTCAATGTAGATTAGTAGCCTTTAGAGTCTTTTTTCTTGTGTACTAACTGATTCTTCGTATTTTTTCTTATTTTTTTCAGGTGATTTTTTATCTTCAGGTTTAGTCCATGGAGGGCTGTGCAACTTCTGTAGAGGTTAAAACAGCATCAGTGTAAATACTATGTATAGAATACATATATACGTAAGCAAAAATAAAAAAAGTATGTTAAAAATCCATGGCAATAGTGCACATAGAGCTGTATTCCTATTAAACTGATGTACCAGTCATAAACTACTGCAGCAGAAATATGATATTCACCTAGAAATGGGTTCTGATCTCTATTAAAGGAAGCATATTTAACAACCTCTACATTGCAAAACATACAAGTCTGATGCTGCATACAGCTTCATATAATTGCATATGATATATATATTAAAACAATTATATATATATAATTATTTTGGAAATCTCTTCCTGCTCCTGCTTCCAGGGCTATAGACATCACACTATCAAATTAAGTAATTTGACTACTAAGTCATTTGGCTACTAGTTCTTCAAATATGCAATAGTTTGCAAATTGTTACCAGCCAGAAAGCATTTTGAACAGATGCACTGCAATCAGATGCAGCCAAAGTCTGAACTAAGAAGTCTTCTCTTTTAAGACAGAATTTGGTGAAGACTCTGTAAATCTACTTCAAGTAATTGCATGTTTCACAAGACCTTTTAGTAAAACCCCAACAATTACTCTGAAAGAGAATACCTGAAAGCTTGTCTCCGTTTCTGCTGCCTTCAAACGAGATGTTGAATCATCACGATTCCCCAAACACGTCTTGGCAACCTGTCAATACAAATGTCAGAGATAACTACTTCATATTTTTTCCTAAAATAGTCATAGTTTTCCTAAAGAAAGAAATTTAAAAAAAGAAAAAAATCACTGGGTCTTCTTTTAAGCCTAGTTGATGAAATGGAACAAATTTTTCATAGCTAAGCTTATTCCAGACTCCCATCATCCCTGTAATAGTCTAACAATATGGTCTTGTGGCAGCAAGTTTAACAACTTAATGCTTATCCAGCTTTTTTTCCTTATGTTTAAATCTCATCACCAATAGTGAAGTTTATTCCTACAAGTGGTCCTAGGGAACAGAAAAGTAATTACAAGAGTTTTTTATGGGTGAGAAAATAGTAATGAACAGTTGAAAACCAGCATTACAGTTAGAACTTCTCTATTACTATTCCCTTGTCTAAACTCTAGATCTTGTAGGTATACTAATCCCTGAATGGGAATATAAAGTCACTGAATGGGGAAGTCAGATGACTCTCAAGGTACAAAATCTTGTTACATTAATTGCTGTCATTTTATTCAAGGAATAGTATTATATTCTTTGCCAATATGCTTTTTTAATATCTGGGAAAACAGAGTTGCACAGCATAAAATTAATTACAGAGCAGATTTTTGAACCAAGGAGATCTCCTGATATGAAACCAGAGATTTACTCAACACTGAAAATTCTACTGTACTTAAAGTCCCTTCAGCAGTAGGATTACTGATGCCACAGGAAAAGAAGTTTAAACATGAAATACAGTAAAATATTGATAATACTTGGTCATTACTCTAAAATGAGTTCACATTGGAATTTCTCTACTTGTTTTGCTATTAAAACTGATACATTTAAATGAAGTGAAAATGACAGGGTTTTTTAAAAAAATTTAAGTCATCAAGACTCTTTCCAACACAACAGTGGGAGGGTTTAGTCATGTTTAAGCTACTGAAGTGAACCTCTGAGATGATGCAGATGGATTTGATGTGGGGAACTCTTTTTCATATTTTTCTGCTCTAGACAACAGCAAATAAAAGTTGGATTAATATAGGGAATAATCAAGGCAGTATTGATTAAAATAAAGTCTATTGATAAAGCACCTATTCCTTTTATGACAAAAAAAATCAAACAAAACATCAAACAAAACCATGTGGTTTATGTTTTAGATAAAGACTAAAAAGTCAGATGACAGAGTAGCAATTTTTAGTAGACTTTTAATACTTCAAAATCTTTTAAGTGTGGTCCTGCCAGAACTTCCATTTAAATTATTTACTATTAATCTAGATTAAAAAAAAATATTTCAAGCTGAATCATGTTCAGAAAAAATGAGGGTTTGTGTGACTTCTAGGTGAGAAGCTTGACGACAAAAGATACTATAGGTCAAACAATGAACAGTATTTCAAACTGTGTAATGAAGAGGACAGAAATAATGCTAATTAAATATAAGATCATTTACATATCCAGAATTTGCTCTGACTGTACATATTAAAAAATGAAATCAGGTACCCTATTTCACCAACATAATTTATAGGAGATAGGAAGCAAAAACTATTAATTGACATTAATAAAATTATAGGTCAACTGCTTAAGACATATGCAAAGGAAGAAAAAAAATAACCAGGTCTGCCTTAGAGAAGATAAAAGCAAGTGATAAAAACAATGCTTTATAAATGAGTAGTCTTGCATACTCTTTTCATAGACCAGATAACAATGGCCATCTTGATAGGAAAAAAGCAATAAAGGCTTATGTCTGTAGTATTCCATATTTGTTCACTCAGAATTCTTTTCTTTTTAGTAGCATACCATATGGATCACTGTTGGAGAAAGACAGTAGGGACTTTTTCTAAAGAATGCAACTCCAATGTCTGTATGTTGTTAAAGCATAAAATAGTAATTAATTATTCCTTGTCACTGTGAAACATTGTATATCATTAACAAATAAATTACAGATTGAACAACAGCAAAGACTTTCAGTATGTGATCAGTCAACACAGTTCAATAGCCAGAATCGTAAGCAGTTCCTATGGATGAGGTGTATACACACACACACACACACACACACATATATATATACATACATACATACATACATACATACATATATATATATATACACACACACACACACACTGGTTGTGGCTTTTGATCAGTTTGGTTCCTAAACTGAGTCAGATGAGAATTAACACAATCTCCTGCTATATCTGTAAACTGGGTTTAACAGAACCCAAACTGCATCCCATCCACATATGACTTCAGGCATATATATAAACACATACGTATATATACACACACCTATGTGGGTATTTACATGCTTATATATCTATCCATTTATCTATCTATGCATATATAAACACATAAATATACAAATACACACAATACATATATCTTCCTGTGCCTCAGCTAAAGACCAATGGAAAAATTTAAACCCGATGTACTAGAATACCTTTCACAACCTTAGGTGACAGAGAAAGAAAGTAATATATTAAACTTCTGTTGTTGTTGCTGGTTCCCTCTATGCCAAGTAATGGATTGTTTTGTATGTTTGTCTGTGTGATTCTTTCTGTCTGTCAGAGTCCCTCCTGTGAGAGGTACACTAATTACAAAAGGACAGAATGAGAGCTTGACACAGTAGAAACGATCAAAAAGCAAAAATAATTGCTTTTGGAAAATAATGGTGTTGCAATGTTGTCAGGGTGTTTTTTTTATTTTACGGAAATGAGATTTTAGAAGTACCTGCTGGAAGAGATACTGGGATCATGCCAAGCTTTGAATCAAGATTTCAGTATTTCAGGGACATATGTCAGGGAGGAACTCCATGTTCCCCCACAAGAGCAGGCATTCCTGTACCTTGCACCACCATTACTCAACAGTAAAAAATGCCCCTCAGTGTATGCTTAAACAGAGAGACACACAACTGGGCAAAAAGCAGCCTTCTCCATTTCTATCAGAGAAGGATCAATTGCTTTTCTTCCAAAGAGTGAACATTTTTTTTGGAAGATTATTACTGAAATGTTAATAAAACGCTAACAAAATGTTAACAAAAGAGTAAAAGCATCTTTGAAGAAAATATTGAGAAGGTTAAAAATCCTGCCTGGTCTCAAGTCAGTCTTGTTAGCTCAATACAACTCAATTGAATCCTCTTGTACCATCATAACAAAGCAGGTTGTAATTTAAAATATAGTCAGGAATACTTCAAGGATGTTCTAGTTTTCATATCAAGTGTAACATGACATTCCACAATATGGACTATTTCCCCCACTGTTGGGCAGAAAGTTGTATGAGTTCTGTTTACATATGATCTCTAGTATTAGTCACAGGTAAGTTTTAAATCTGTGCTGGCTTCAAGGGAGGGCAGGGAAGAGGCACTACCTTTCTCTCACCATCTGAAGACTTTGAACAAGACACAAGTATCCCTGGAAGTAATGCAGTCTCATATTTCAACGCAAGCGTAATGAGTTTGGAATAAATATGAAATGATTTTTTGCCTGTCCCTCTTCTTAGTGCTTCCAGAGAAGTTTAAGCAGGCTCTTAAGCTACATATAAAAAAATTTTTTAGGAAGAAAAATCTCCAGCACCATGAGCTAAATGAAGGCAGCATAGCCAGGTGATGACCCTTTGTACATTAGCTAATGTCTTTCCAGGAATACAGAAAGGCAGTATGTGAATGCAGGGTCAACAAATAATGTTGGCTATTTTCTTGTTTGTGCCTGAAGTGACAGGTGGATAAGGACTGCAGATCAAAAGGGAGAAAACACGGCATAGGTGAGTAAGAACAAATACCTCAAAAGCTATAAAGTAAGACAATTCAACACACCATGCTTTGATCTAGCTAAAAAATACTGGATGACTAAAATATCACGACATTTTTAAAAGTGCAAGTTATTGTTAGCATGGTGAAAGGCTGTCTTCTAATGAACTTTTCATACAAGATTATTAAGAAATACTCTTCTGCATTTATGAAACTGACAGCATAACAAAAGAAAAAAGCTAACAGTATTCTCAAATTCCAACTTAATTGCGGAAATTTATTTCCTGCCATTGGCATTTAGAACAAAACAGGTCTTTTATCCCTAACTATTTTCTGTGTTTTCTTCCACCTCCTCTTTTAAGGAGCCTGAGTTTGGCTTTTTCAAAGGGAACAGGGATGGCAGAAGTCCTCATCTCATTCAGAAGCACAGTTCCTAATGTTTTGGAGACTCAGTTAGTATTTGCTCTGATCATTGGTCAAAAACTTCACCAGGTTGGAAGGTGCATTTTGAACATTTCATTGCTTTCCTCATCCTAAGCTAAGCCTAACATTTCTCAAAGCTTTAACTGAAACTATCACATTTACAGGTTCATCAGAGATGAAGAGTGAATCTGCTGGAGATATTTTCCTCAGTTCCTAAAGACTTCTCAGTCAGTTATATTTTTTCCTCATTTCATTTACATGTGCCCACACAAACAATCTGCTTTTATCTAGCAACACTTTTACCTTCAACACTTGCCATCATAGCCAGTCTTTGTCCATGCACACAGTAAATGATGACTAGGCCTTGATGTAGTTTTATGACTCAGAGCAGTGAAATAAGACAGAAAGATAAGATTTCTCTAATGTTTAGAGCCCTGCCTCCTCTCTTTCCTACCCCTTCCTTAATTCATTTCAATAAAAAATTTTAATAATTTTGTAAGTTGTATTTAACCATTAGTTACAGATCTCAAAATTTCACCCATGAACAAATCAGTTTCACAGAATAATCTCTATACTTCTATGTAGAGGAATTATTTACTTCACCATTAAGTTTTCTGAGTGGTATGTCTGGAACATCTGCCCTATAATTTGCAATAATGGGCATATTTGTAAGACAAACATATTCAATAAATTACATATACAGTATTTTTATAATAAAACATCAAGAAAGATCTAACATTTGAAGACTCAACATTAAAAGCTATAAAACAGAACACTGAGAATTCTAAGTATGAAAGCAAAACCTTCTCCAAAGAGAAATTACAAGGAAAAAAAAATTTTATTCAAGTGTGTTTGATAGCTGGACAGACCATTTCACTGTTTTCTAACTCTTTCCAAATTGCATAGTTTCTTAACATCTCCTTAAAATTTAGTCTGACCAACGTTTACAATTTTTATGACTAAGCACAACAGAAATATTTTTATTATTTTCTTCTATATGGCAGAGAAACAGAACAAATTAAGTGATTTTGAACACTTGTTACTTGGTCTACATAAACTTTAGGAAGCACATTAATTATCTATTTGTTTGTAAAATCAAATTTTCATAAAAGTGCATTTTGCTTTAAACAATACATTTTGTAAAATAAAAAAAAAATCAAGAGCATTGATTTTGTATGTGAAATTTAACATGACAGAAAAATTGAGATGGGGAAATGCCTTGAAATGCTGTGTTGCTTTTATCAGTTTAGCATGGAGTCCAATTAACGAAGTATCTGTGTGTGAAGTTCTGGTTATAAAATCTGTGTCTTGATCAGTAATGCAGACAAAATTTGAGAAGTTATGGTATACAATTCTCCTAGTAAATAACACTGCAAAGCTGGAAAGCTTCACAGCTGGATCTATAAATGACAAAGGTGGATAAACGAAGTGTGCATCTTCATTTAAAAAGAATTTTCAAGAAGCCAGTTAGAACTCAGCATGTCCAATGGCTATTAAATGATGCAACTTTATCTGCAAACAGCTGAACAATGTAACTAGTTTTCCACTGCATCAACTCAGCAAGTAAGAACTGGCTTTATGGTCAAAAAATCATAACCATTTAAGGTCAAATAATCAAATCACAAATGCACAGGAAATCAAGTTTAAATAAGTGGTATTATAAGAGCTTTCGCAGTTGGAAAATAATTCTGCTGCTGCTAAAGAGCATCATACAGATTTAGTTGACCAAACACTGGAGTTTCAGTGTTCCTTCTCATCACTACTCCTTTTGGCTTCAGAAGGCACAAAAGTAGATACAGAGGATGTTTGCAGAGTTTGATGGGGGAGAAAGTACTGAGTTAGTTCTGAAGAAAATAAACCAGATGCAGGAGAAAAGGACGGTGAGGTTAGGTCAGCTGACAAACTAGTTATTTAGTTGTCATTAACCAAGTTACGTTCACAGTTTATTCAAAGACATATTTTATAAGATTTGCTCATGAATTTGTTACAGATCTGTATTGGAAGCTGTTTTAACCCTCACTGTTTAGAAGAAAGATACAGAGCAAGAAGTATGTGAGATGCACATTTACCTTTTCAGAAGACACCTCTGCAGTTTTTCATATCGGTCTCCTGTTTTAGATCCCACTGTACTAAGGGGATGGTTAAACTCAGATGATGTAACTTCTTATGACCTTCATAGTCCTCATTTATGGAATCAAATTTACTTTAAGGATTTTATTAGTTTGAAATTTTGTTATAACAATGGTTACTTTTTCCCTCTTATTACTCCCTTTGGAAAACAATCAGAGAGTACAAAGTGATCAAAGCTCTGCAACTGAAACTGATTTAAAAAAATGAAGCAAAATGCTGTGGTTGCTTAGAAATGAGCACACTTTTGGCTCTAATACTCAATGTCCTTTGTCACTGAATGATTAATGAGCATGTAGTGTTTGTTTACTGCAGGAAATTAAGGCAGTAAATAAAAGCACTATCACTTTTATTTATTAGAGAAGATTCTACAAGGACAAAGAACAAAAAATCTAAGATGACAACAGAGAACAAAGAATAATTTTATAAATTCTTTGATGTTTTAGCAATACCAAATAGGTGGTTTTAAATGATATGCATAAGAATTATTTGATATGAAAAGGGAATAAAGTAAATTCTGGTGTAAAAGCCAAAATCCCAAAAGCTCTTGGGAAGACAGAAAAGAGAAGGGGAAAGAGCTCTGCAGAACTCTGGTTCTGCCCAGAGACTTTCAGGAGCCAGACATAGGAAAATATCTCTGGATAAGGCTAAGAAGAAGTAGTATTGACAAGATGCCTCTAATAAAGTACAAATAATCTAAATAATGGAAATTTTTACAAGAATATTGAAGTTAATATCTTTTTGGGTTTTGATGAATTTCAGATTATTTATCACACGATATCCTACCTACTTCTGGCCATTACTGGTCCCATGTAAAATTTCATTACAGATGAACATCAGCAGTGTCTAATTTCCACATTTTCTAGTGTGTATCCCATTTGTCAATAAATCTTCATTTGTATTTATTCTAATGTAAACTACATTAATTACTGTGAACAGGCATAAACCCCATAAATACAAAATTGCAGAAAGATCACAAATTCAAGACAGAGATGCTTAGCCATACAGACTTAAAAATACTGGTTGGAACCAGCAACTAATCATTTTGCTTTTTTTTTGTCTTAATATCTGTCAGATTGCATGTTCTTCTCTAGTTAGTCTTATTACCCTAATTCTTCCAAAATATAAATCACATTTTATTTATCAGAGACACAATAAAAGGATTTTTGTAAAGTTCTGAGAAAGGATTGCTGAAATATTAGGTTTCTAAGCAACAGAGTTTTAAGTACATCTTCACTAATTTTCCTTAAAAAATGCTGCATTAGAACCTGTCATATGTTCTTAGCCATCCAACCTTAATCTTCCTTCATTGGGAATTAAGCAGGTGTAAAAACTTCAGAAAATTAAATACACACAGCCAAGTAATGATAAAAATACAATAAAAACTCTTCCCAAGTGTTGAATTTTCTTGAAGTGATAGTGTCCACAGGTACAAATTGCAGCTTTGTATTACTGAAGTAATATGATCCTTTGGGAAAACAAATTTCTTCCAGTTCTTTCAGAACTTAAGGTGGTATCTCTAATGCCAATATATGAAGGTTAATTGTGGAAAGAGACATTTTTAGTTCAGTTCTCAAAGCTAATAATTTGAATTCTTCCTCATCTCTCTCTCTCTGTTAATGTGAGATAATAATAATGATGATGATGATGACGATGATGAAGAGGTTGCTAGCCCAGTGTTATCACCTGCACTATTTTTATGTCCATGTTAGCCTATGTTGAAATGGACAGTGTGTGTAAGATAAAGAAAATACTTTTAACTTAAACAACAACCAGGGAAATTACTTTAGTCACCACTGTGAGCAATTCACAGCAGAAAGGGGTACAAGGATGGACCTCAGACTTGTAATATAGTTAGAACTATTATGAAAAACATATTTAATGTTTTAGTTTTCTTTGAAAATTTCATTGCTTTCTTTCAATCAATCCTTCAATTTACAAAACATTTTCTCATTTTCATTATTTTCATTACTTTTGTGGTATTTAAAGTGAATCAGGGTATTCTGACAAACTGATGTTTTATTCCCCCATGATGGCCTTGAAGTTTTATATATGTTCATATG